>APFE031288027.1:21284-37468 GCA_000404065.3 Pinus taeda | reverse complement strand
ACAAACAATTCTTCAAGATTTAGACTCAAAAAGAGGTTTGCATACAGAGAGATTTGATTTCTCTCAGCACTTGATAGATCCTAAGTTAAAATGGATTTGTGTTGGTAAATATTAATGCTAAAAATATTCATATAAAAATATTTTATTCATGCATTTTAATTTTAATTTTTTCAATAAAAACAATTGAGATCATTACTTCCTCACAATGGATTAGAATAATATATTTATAGTGTGAAAAATGAGGGTAGTATCTTCCTGCTAGGAAACTTTAATGCTAAAACACAAAACACATGACACTACTCTTTTATGTAATCATTACAATAATAATAATTTATGGATAGGTGAGAACCTGCCGTCATATATCTAATATAGAATATACTTTCAAGAATTTCTTGAGAATTTATTTCACACTAATATAATTAGGATTTCCAATTCCCAAAATCTAATAATTTGGAATTGTGTAATTTGCAGTTTCATAGTTTATGTGATATATGATATCCCATTTTATACGTCACATTCTTTAATACTAGCATATCAAGTTATCATTATCCCAAATATGAATATATATAAATAACCCTATCTCTAAACTTTTTCAGGTACAAAATCACCCTCGAAGATAATTCTCATCATTAATAGAACCGCATGCTCAACAAAACTAAATGTGTTCTTCTTTTGAAAGGTTTGGATAATTAATCTAATATCTTATCAAACAAGGTCGGCTGCGTAGCAGCTAGTCCCTGCAAAGCACATAGAATGGGTCTAGTGTCTAGATGTGGCTTGCTCGCTTATGGGGGTGAAAAGCTGAGTTTCAGCGATGAACTAGTCATAATGTGACTAGCGAGATATAAAGAATGATAAGCAGACAACCAACTGAACTGTTCACCATGCTTTAGTGGCAACCATGCACGTATGTAAAAACCAGCTGATCCAGCACCGGTCTGAAGCTTGCAACAATTTACCCTATGTCGCCTTAACACTCGCAATTAGTCTGATAGCAGTTAGTCTCCCTTCATTCGGCTGGCATAGTTTGTGCCTTCATGATATTTAGCAATACACTATAATTCCCATGTTATGAGCACCCTTCCATATCCCACCATGCAATATGGAGTAGAACCTTGTGCTTGGCAGCTGTTCTGAGTCTAGAAGGAAGTTGATTACACAAGTCAGCAGCCATGATTCATACCATCTGTACCCAACACTTTGCAAAGTAGAGCATGCCACTTGAACAGGGCTGCAAAGAATAATTTCATTAGAAAGCTCAGGATAGTGCAGGGACAAGAACTACGGACATACATGCACATGTAGTAGAACTACTTACTTATGCAGGTATCATGGTCTCTAATATACAGAAGGTCACCTTTGCAGCTACAATCATAGTTGCCCCATGTATTTTTGCAACTGCTTTCTAAGCATTGGCAGGCTAAGAGATAGATTGATATGTGCTTCACATAAGCTTCAGTAAGAGCACTAACATGTGCTACCACATTGGCTTGTGCTTGGCGTGTTATGTGATTGGTATGCTTTGTAACAGAGGGTAATGATGAGCCCCTGTGATGAATATATTGGGGAGAGCGAGGACCATATCCCACCATGTACGAAAGCTTTAGAGGATTATGCCATAGTATGTAGTCCACCTACATACACAACCATACACAATATCAGTTTAGTACTGACAATAACCAGGCTTCCATTATTTTTGATGCAATATTTTGTTATCAAGTTTGGATTCCAATGACTAGAGCCTTAAAGAAAGCATGACGAGACTTGTTGAGATCATATTCGTAGTGAGAATATGATAAGATCAGTTCTGGTAAGTAACAATTATTCTTGAGCCAATACCTTCAGTTGTATGTAGACCGAGGATAGTTTTCATGCTTGAGTGGCTCCTAGTACATGTTAAAATGAAGACATAAGAAAAGTAAGTAACTTTATGTTCCAATACTTGAGTTTCATATTGATTATAGTTTGAGTGCAGCCAACTATTATATACATGATAGGAGAGAGCAAGGAAGCAAGAACTGGCCCATAGGAAAAAGCAAATATCAACCAATTTTAGACTCAAATGCAACTGAACATTGTACATTCCTGTATGTTTTTCGTATGCATATATTATATTTTTGAAACCCCAACCTTTGATGAGCACCTCAATTTTCACATTCTGAAAATTTGCTGCTCTAACATCTGCACCCACCACCTTACCGAAACTTATGACAATTTTATATTTAAGCATTGAAATATCACAAATGAGAATTCAATTGTACGAGCTGAATCACTGTGTCAAATATCAGCCCATGAAGGCGAAACTACAATATCAAAATTCTTTTTTGAAAGCCATCATTTCGGCACTGTTCTTAAAATCAAAGGCTAAGATTTTCTTGAATGCTTTGCACTTTTGCAAAACTTGTCATGCAGGTCTATATGAGACCAATCCACTCCTGTATTGTTTCTTAACACAAGAAAAAAACCATGTGGCTGAGTGAATAAAATGCAATCAGTAGTCCATGTTACAAGTTTCAATAGTATACATCACTTAACAAGCCTTATATAGGCCATATGTTCACTAAGCCAAAAAATTTATAACATACTCTGCATTACAAGTTGGAAAACTTTAGATAGAAAGCTGACAGCCAAAGCAACTATTATTCAAAAGGAATCAAGAACTTTTTTAGTCAAATGGATACTGTATGTCGTTGTTAACAGGGGATTCATTAGCAAGTGCACGAGAGTATGCTTATCTCCACTTGCAAATACTCTCTTTCTGTTAGATTGCACAACCAAAGCTGCACTCGGAAGTAATTACACTAACAAAGATCACAATAAGGAGAGGAAATTTTCATAGCCTCAGGTCCATTCTCAGTGAATTGAGTATGTCCAGGAGAAATGGTGGAATCAGATTTTTTACAGACCTGTAATTTTATTAACTTAAATGTACTCAGAAGGGTAATGCACAAATATAGAATCAAAAGAAAATACATACAAGTACATCAACTGACATTCCAAAGACCGTTCCCATAACTGAAGTGACCTTTTTCAACTCATGATTTAGGATGCTGGAAATCTTTAAATCCAAGAAGCAAGAAAACTTCGCATTCCAACCATAGGATGGAGTTAGTAGTCATGGTAGTCCATCAAAACAAATGTCATCTCAATCAGTTGCCTCCAACTGTGCCTGTTGGATCATTCCTCATAGCCAGCTCATCTGGAGCATGAACAAAAAACTGAGGAAGAGATGCACTGCGAGGAAGATGGAGTAGCAAATCTCCAGATGACTCTTTTCTGGGAATAATAGTTCTCTGCTTAGAGTCCATGGCACTATTTTCGACCAACTGAAAAGGAGCACAGTCACACTTCTTTGAAAATGCATTGCTGCTTTCATTGTTTATCTCATGCCTTAATTCATCATCTTCTCCAAGGGAATTTTTAGCCTCATAACCTGTCAGTGACTCGTTGTGAACTTTTCCAGTACTCGTCTCTGAAGCAGTCATGCTAGAAACGTCTTTTTGAAGGAGAGAGCACATGGAGTTAACTCTTGCAATGATTGATTGCTCATTAAACGATGCTGATAGCATAGAATCACCAAGTAAATGTTGAGCAATTTCATCAAGAATCCTTTTGTGTGAAGAAAAGTTGTTTTCCCCTGTAGAAACAGAGTTGTAAGAACGTATCTGCTATTGAAAACATAAGCCTATCTGATTTGCCAAGGTACTCATAGATGTTGAGAATGCTAACTCAGATTCTTCGTGCACTGAGACATCAGAAGGTCCCAATGATCACATCTGCTCCCACTGTGTGGTACTTTTCATGTTCACCTCATCACTATCACTGTTTCCATTATCTTCAATAGTATGCGAGTCCATTACTGATGCTAAACAAAATGTCACTAGTTTTAATACAAAGAAAAATACAACTTTTGAACATGGAAAGCAAATTGAGTTCTTTTAAGCAATATCCTAAATTTATTTTCTTACAATAATAAGAAACATTTCACTAATTCATATCAACTGATGAATACTAGTAACTAGCCTTTATAGACCATGTCACATACCTAAACTAGGTGAAGGTGTTTCATGAGGCGTAGCCTTAAATGTAACTGTACTGATTTCAGAATCGAGTGGTTCAAATTTTGGAACCAGTGTCTGAGCCACTGGTGGTGCTCCATCTGGGAAACATGAGAAGGGTGCCAGATACTCCTCCTTCAATTGATTAAACTGCGTGAAAACATGAGACCCCTTTTCTTGTGCTTTCGCATAGCTGGACTGCTCATCCTGGTCTTGAAACACTGCCCTTTTAGAATCAAAAAGTGGAGAAGCCTCGCTGAGGAAACCTTTCTTACTAAGCAAGTTTAACCGAGGGTCACATTGTATAAGCTTTTCATAATGCCTGTTCAGCAGCCCGTGAGGACACTGTAGAGATGCAATTAGGGTACAATGTTCCGCATACTTGCGGCTGTGAAAAAACAGATATGAATCATAATCATTATTGAATTGTAAATCATACAAATTGCATAATCTGATCTGGATCACACATACCTGATGTCTAATGCAAGTACAGGATCAATTGGATAAGCAATCGCATGAAATGGTTGCACACTAGGGAGAACAAAAAGCTACAAATGGAACAAAAAATACATGTCAAAACGTATGTATAGCTACAG
This sequence comes from Pinus taeda, assembly GCA_000404065.3. Taxonomy (NCBI): domain Eukaryota; kingdom Viridiplantae; phylum Streptophyta; class Pinopsida; order Pinales; family Pinaceae; genus Pinus; species Pinus taeda. Next base: position 32,814 of record APFE031288027.1, on the reverse strand, counting down.
CTTCATTCACAAATAATAGATCACCTCACGGTATAAAAATATAGCCATATACCTGTCTTTGTAAGCAGAGGCAAGGTTTGCATGGCCTTCAGCCATGGTAGGTCACAGCTCGTATATGATCTTGAATTGCTTCACTAACATGACCAATCTCTTTGAGAGTGTTTCCTCTGTTTACAAGACCATCAACTGCCATTGGATCTATCCGAAGAACTTCATTATAGCAAGAAATAGCTTCTGCATGAAACTTCCGTCTCAACAAATCTAAAAACAGAATAAAATGAAATATTAACCGTGTAACCAAATGATGATATTTTTATTTAGTTTACCATTCCACTTGTCGTGGGCCCCATTTTACTTGTCGCCATGATCACCATGCACAGTGGCATATGTGTGACCCACCTGCATGTATGACACATGCCTCTTCACGGCTTATTAACCTATTAACCTAAATGCCAACATTCCTGCATGCATGCCAAATGCCTTACGATAAACGCCAACATGCCTGCACGCATACCAGATGCTTTATTTTGGCATAGAGAAATCAGCACTGGGGAGAGACGGGGATTTACAGTACACCACAAACTTGTTCACGATAGGGACTTAGCTGAAGGAACCAGTAAGCCAAATATTCTGTGTTTGGATGACTTAAAACTGAAGCGTTGGGCATATATCATTTGGTTTGGTTTCTCAAATCCTCGTCCCAAATTTGTGCACTCGTTTATTCTTTCTATCAGTCAGCGCAAACAAAGGAAACCATGTCGAACAGGTACATTTTTGATACCAATCTATTGGATGTTTTATGCTTCGAATCATTCATAGCAGGCAGGCACAACTTTGTATAATAGACATAGCACCACTCTTTCACACGCCTATGCCCTAGATATGAGTGACGACCATCGAATTACAAGTAGAAGCTCCAATGTCTGTAGTTTATCTGCAGACATACTAGGAACGATATTGAGCTTCTCGGTTGTTACTAAGGTTTCTATCTTTCCCTGCCTTCGAAATTTTTTATTCAATTTCAGAATTATTAAAGATGCATTTCCAGTGAGTACTGTCATTTATATAAAATTGCCTAATTCTTGTGAAGCCTTTTTACATTGCGGATTTCGTAGACCTAATGGATATAGAATAATCTCAATATTTTCCTAATTTAAGCTTCTGTGATTTACATCTTGATTTTGACATTTTTCTGCATACCAGTTAATTTAAGCTTCCGTGATTTATATCTTGATTTTGACATTTTTCTCCATACCAGTTTTTTCGTAAAAAGGAAAATGTTTAACCTAATTTTAAAGAAAGTCTGCAGTTAGAATGTGAACAGTTGATCTTGACTTTATGGATTTTCTTTCAGGTTCTACAGAGATGAATACGACTGTACTTTCTAATCGAATATTGTTGTTGAAAACTTGAGAAGAGTCAAGCTTGATTGTTACCGCAGAGTTTGAAGGCTTCTTTCTGTGATAAAGGGGAGTGCAACTGTGATTTATAAGGATCTAAGGTTTGAAATTCCCTTTTTTTGTATCGATTTGTCATAATGCTCTGAGTAACCCTGCGCAAACATCAACAAGAATAGAGTAAAGATACGCTAGTCCTTTATATTATGTTTTCTAATGGTTTGTATGTATTTAAAGCAAGGAGATTTACTCGAAACATTAGTCTTGCAGTAGAGGGTCCAAAGGAGAGGGCTTCGGCCTATTGCTTGGACCTGCTGTGTTGGAGTTGGCAGGATTAGGTGCCTCAGCGCCTGAATCTCCTACTGCTGACTGGCTATCAACGCCTGCACCCGAGACTGCTCTGTCCTGGTGATCATCACAAGTTCAACAAGATTCTATCAAGTAATATATCAAGGGAAAGAAGATTTACCAGCTAGTGGTCAAGTACCTTACCCCCGACCATCATACCACCAAGGACAGGGGTGACATCCACAATGAAGCCAATAGAGATGCTCCTGAAAGTAAGGTAATCCATATCCGCTGCCTGAAGTCTCTCCTCAAGAGGTCGATCATCCATAGCAGGAATGTCTGACGAGTGAACCGCTCTCCCAGATAATACTCCCACCTCTCAGGGCCGAAAACATGTAGACACTGAATCAACACAATTATGAACATGCAGACAACGAATCAACATGCAGACACCGAACCATGCAACATGCAGTAACTGATGGCAACAAGTGGCAACTTCAGCTACTTATAAATTAGTCTCGCATTCAAAGAAGATACGCCATAAGTTTTCTTAACATTAAATGTTGCAAATTAATGCTAAGGCAAAGATAGCATTACTTCATGAAGGTGTCAGGTTGTTCTAATTACTTGTACTTCTCCCAACCTTTTCCTAACTTTTGAGCCTGTATACCTCGGTTTGAGGCCAAATAAGAAGAAGATTTCGTTGATGGTTAAAAGCATAAAATATTGTATTGGTTGATGTGTCCTTTCGAAAAACTTTTCTTTAAGTTAAAATTCCTTTATTGATTATCGTGTCAAACTAATGCTAGGGACTAAAATCAATTACTATAGTCCTTGCCAGCACCAAAGGGGTAGGGACTAATAAGGATCATAATAAATGCATTGTTCTCAATTTTATAACAACCATATAAAATTCCATTAATGGGTTCTCCCTTGAGGTGTCATGGAAAGCGGAAAATATAATTGCTAACCCATCTTATGATAAAGAGGGTAAGATTGCTATAAAATAAGTTATGGATTCCTTTAATAATTCCTTATAATCCATTAAGATAAAATTACAAACAAATTGATACCTTATAAATGCAATGTAAAAGAAGTTTGCACACCTCTCTAAACTAGACTCTTGGAAGTTATGTAGGAAAGTTCAATATCTTAAAGTTAACAAAAGAAGTACGATTTCCTTACAACATTAAAATTCCCACCTAAAAATTCCTTATGAGTACCTGATGATATGGGAAACATTCAATTGGTTTCAATTAGGGAACAATGTTTCTCTATAAAATAAATATATATCTTGGTTTAGTGACTTAGAATAGGAAACGTTATAGACTTAGATGGATACAAAGAAAATTTATTGAAAATTGGAGGGCCTATCCTTATTAGTGATTTCCATAAGCTATTCAATACATAATAATTCCCTAAAAATCAATGTCAAAATCTTATTTTACTTATTTAAAAAAAAGATAAGAGATTTTTCCTTAATTATAGCACCATTATGATTATCCCCCTCTTAAACTAGCGATATGGAATAATTTTTTAGATAAACATAAGCATATGGCTAGAAGGCCATTGGAAGTAAGTTAAAATATATGATGGAAATAGGAGTTATCTATTCCATAAACTACCATGAATATTCCATTGGACAATTAGTCATAATAATTCTAATAAATATATACAAATCTATATTATAAGGGTTATGTTCCTTACACTTCTAGATTTATTAAGTTGTTATTTTTAGATACATGTAATCTAAACAATGAAGTAGAGAATAGATGAAAAGAGGAATGAGTCACAACCACAATAACATAAGCTATGACCTAAGAAACCCTTTTAAGAGAAAGCATAGCTAGAAGATGAGTATACTCAACTCCCTCTTTCGATAGATGGAAATTGATGCAACTAAAAGGAAGTTAAACCTATGGCTTATGATTCACTACAATGAAAAACGATATTCTTTTATCCCTCCGTATCCACTCTCAGCTACTCTGGTAATCTATTAAACAAAATGCACTAGAATTGAATGAAAACCTTTTTCCTCCTAGTGGCTCGGTTATAATGCCAACATGATATCCTGCTAGACGTTAAGCTTGATTCCCTCATATCTTAATTAAGTTTATAATGTTGAGATTTCTAGATTCCTATTCATAAATATCACATTTGTAGCCCCTTTTCCATGAATAATACAGGCTAATGTAGCATCCTCTTGACTCATGGTGATCAAAAGAGGAAAGTAAAATTCGAGCAAGCGTAACTATTCAATACAAAATTTGATTAAGTTGATTCTTACATCATTTCATATTTATCCATGTCTAGAATGTCTTTAGGGGTGCAACACTTATGCATTAAATATTTACCCCCAAATAATATCGTTTGATGCTTTAACATTATTCCAAAAGGTTTTACACAATAATTCACCAAATTGGGACCCACTGATAATAATTGTCTTGTGAGTTTATTCATTCACCTTTTCCAGTCTAGAAGCATGAATATGCATGAACACTAATATAATAACCCAAGATATATCACTGTAATTCAACTTTATTTCATGCTTTTCCACTTGGGATCATTGAGGAGTACTGCCATAATAATAAAATTGAATCTTGTGTTGTTCAATTGACTTTAGGAAATATTTTGTCTTAATGATCAAAGACTAAGCTTTGGCATATTTTAAAGGAGTTAAAGAAACTTTTCAATATAAAAGATGCTACAAAAAATGCATATGAGAATTCTATTTCGATTTGATCAATACAAAGGGTTACACAGAATAATGTAACTGTAATGTAAGAGTTAAACAATTTTGTTTCTTGTCTCATGAACTTTATCGAATATTTACATTATTAAATAAATGGGTTTTGTAGTATAAGTAGGTTGTAATGATCTGATTCTAGATGGTATAATCATCATCAGTTTTCTTTATTATGAACATTCATGATATTGGTTTTATATTTAGGAGTCTTTATGATCTTGACTAGAAACTATAAATTATCAAGTATTCTTTTTTATCTAGTACAAATATGTTTGTTAACGAAAATAAAAAGAATGTGGTGATAGTAAAATCTAGGAATATCAGTTATAGTAATTTCATGTATGGCAACAACAACTTGAAGCTGGTTACTCCATACAAATATTTATGAATTGCCATTCATCACAAGCTTAGTTGGAACCATAGAATGAAGAAAAGGATAATTGGAGATTGATAAACTTATTATGGACTTTAAAACACTTGCAAATTAAAAGGAATGTTAGACTATGTGATAAAAAGAGAATCCTCACTGAGAGTATTCTAACATTTATTATCTTATATGGTTATGAATTCTAGTGCTCAAACATTTATAGAGAATCAGAAAGGAAGGTATGAAAATTCTAGAACTATTTTATAATTTGTTATCTCAATATTAAATTAAATACATATAGACCTATTTTCTTCATGGAAGTTATAATTTCCTCCGTTTCAATAACAACTATGTATATGTACCTAAAGTACAAAAGCAATACATACCATATGGATGAAAAAAGGTTGCTTATGATTAAGTCAAAATCTAATGAAGATCAAATTTCACTATCATGGATTTGTCATAAATATGCATGTCCTCACTAAATAATTGGGGATTAAAGGAAAAGGTTACTCTAATAATAATATTAAAATATTACTACATCAAAGTTTTTGAATAAATTGCGGTGTGATACAAATCTAGAGAAGAAAATAAAATTAAAATAGTATAATAATGTGATCAACCCTAATATATAAATTCAAAATTTTTCACACATGTATGTATTTATTTTTCAGACATGGGTATTTTTATAATTTGAAATTATTTTGGAAATTAATGGCTATGAACGTTGGGATGAAAAATATGGGTTGATGTAATTATATTTTATTCCATTAAATTAATTGATTATATTTCTTGGGAAAATTATCGAAAGAGCACTAGAGTATTAGAGACTTATTTCCAACTCATGAAAAGTTGTTTATTAGTTAAACTCCATATTGGGGACTTCTCTAAAAGTATCTTAAAAATCTCTAGGAGAATGTTGTTAAAAACATTAACATAATGGGAGAGCAAGTTTATGTTAATCAATTTGCTGGAGAACAATGTTTAGTGGGGTCAAGCGTGGAATAAATCACACTGGGAGAGAAAGGAACACTTTAAAGAAAAAAGAAAGAATGTTTTTTGAAAATTTAACAAAAAATAACACATGGAAAAAGCTAGAAGATGTTAAAGAAAGACTTCTAAAAATATGTTTAGAAAAATCTATAAAATAAACCTTTTAAGAATGAAAGACGTTATTGATTCGTCATGGCATGAAGGTAAGGAACTATTTGAGATAATTCATTTTTAGGTAGAACATTATAAGTCCCGAATATTCCCCAACAAGTAACGGTTAGATTAACCTTTGTTTAATTTTTATTGTCATTTTCAATCTCCCAATGATATGTGTAGATAGAATAGTATAATTTTTTCAAAATTGTTCTCATTGTACATGTTATAAGTTTTACATGCATGGATATTTATTCTTTCATATGCTATTATTATATGTCTATTATTTCTATGTGAGTGCATGGGAGGAAATAAAAGTTAGAAAGAAATTGTTAGTGATGATAATATTGAATGGTGTAATATGAAATTAATTCTTGGACTAAGAATCGATATTTAAGAATGTTTATCTAGTTGAATATAGTTATATTGGAGTTATAAAATATTAAATTATGTTGTGTATGAGTACAAATAACTTAGGCATTTGGTTTTGATTTTAATCGTACAGGTCGAGGAATAAAGGTTGTGCTTCATAATTGAAAGCTATTAAAACGAGGGAGCCACTACCGTGGTGGTAGTCCCTGCAGAGGTCACCTTTGTGATTTAACCCAAATAATAAGTAATTAGTATAAAAGCTAATGCAGAATATCTGGGACAATAGGTATAATAACATGTGCTTTGAAATAACATCTTTACCCTAGACATAAAAGTACACATTATTTTCCCAGCAATTTAATATCTTAATGATATATAATATTTCAATAGTACACATCAGACCAAACCTAATCTCAATAAAGTTTAGACAAATATATGTGAACTTTACATTACCATAATTTAAAAAAATTTGTGCAATTATTGACATGACTTTCAATATGTATTGCCCTCCACGTAAGAAATTTGTGCAATTATTGACATGTTCAGATTTTCAACATGTATTGCCCTCCACGTAAGATATTTTTACAATTATTGATATGCTCGGACTTTCAATATGTATTTCTTTCCTCGTATAAGTGAAATACATACCCAGATTTTGCTATCTTCAAAAATTTGATTGCCATCGGCAGAAGTCCGTGGAACTTTGATTATTGCAAAATATCTTACATTGCACATTCTTTTAGACTTACTAGGCACATCGCCTCCATTTTTACCTGTTAATCTCAAACAATATTGCATCGGCCAAAATGGATTGACATCTTTGAAGTTTGTAGAATTTCCGAAATTAAGGAAGTCAGAATTTTTTTTTGAACATGCGGTGTAAATAACCCTTCCAATAACCAGTCCCGCGGAACAAGACGCAGATAACTGCAGAAATGTCAAGAGAACCGAGGTAGAGTGACCGTTTATCTATTTAGTTATCTATCCTGTACAACAATCTTATCCAAAGTTCCATGAATCTCTCTGAGTTGAGTTGGTGAAAGTTACAAAGTTCCATTAAGATATTTCAACCATCTTGCCATTTACTCATTGTGTTATATTAATGGTGTTGCAGGAATTCAAATGAGAACCAGAACCTACTTGCTCAGCAAACAGCCCACGCCCTTCAGCGATGCTAGCTTCTCTCAGAGATAGTACTCCTTGAGAGAAGCGATTCGCTGCCGGAAATATGGAGGGCGGAACAGTGAAAAGTGGGGAGGAATACGAAGGATCCGATGATCTCAGACAAGAAAATGAAAATGCCCATGCAGTTAGATCATTGCCTCCTACCAGTGTTGCTCCGCCTACTCAATCCACCAGCGAAAACCCAGGTATAGAAGCTCATCATATATTTTTCCTTTACATATATTGGCTTCCCTCTTTTTAAGAATTTTTTTTCTGTCATAGAATTTTCTATTAGAAATGCTTTGGTATAATATTGATATTTTTGGAAAATTTGATTAGTAAACATCATACAATGATTTAAACGAATAAAAATATTAACAAGAATTCCTTGAAATAAACTATCCATAAGATAATGATTAATAGATTTGTATTAGATATTACTAAATTTGTCCATGACCTTTATTTATACTTGCTATTGTAGAAAACAAATTCCATTAATTCGACGACTCCAAAAGAATTAGCTGTATAGGTTTGTCAGAGTTTTCTCTGGTAAACATTTGTCATTTTTGTTAAACGTTTTAAGTAATGTCAGACATGGCAAAGGCATGACACTGTGAATTGAGTTATATAAAAGATCTCTGAGAATTTTTTTAACTGTTGCAAACAGTTTTCTAAAAGTCCTTTTCTGCAATATTAATGCGCTCATTTTCGGCCAGAGAAACTGTAACATTCTGATCTAATGGAATTTAACTAAATCTAATTTTACTGCCTTCTTGCACATTCTATTAATGTGTGGAAAGTCTGGTCTATACTGCAACCCTTCCATGAAATATCTGGTAATTCTGAAGTCCTTACAAACGCCCGTTTAGAGTAGTTAGTTTAATCTATAATGTGTTTTGCATCTTTTTTCTCATGTAGATAAAGGAAAGCGACTTATTGAGGAGGAAGCTCCCGCTGCAAAATCTTACAAGTGCATGTATTGTCCAAAGACCTTTTCTCGATTACAAGGGCTTGGAGCTCACATAAACCGCCATCGTCAAGGTAAAACGTTACTCTTATGAATAATATTTTTGCAGTTGAATTTGCGGAAAAATTCAAATGTTTCTAGAAAATGTACTTTGTTTGGATGCATGGACTTCAGTAAATTAAGAATGCATAGAATCCAAAAGATTAAAATAAATATGTGCATGCATGAGTTTCTCATTCTAATCTAATATAACAAGATGTCTTTTTCAATCAAGATTCATCACGTGTCTCTTTCATTCAAGATTCATCTTAATCTGGATGTGTATATTTACAAAATCATGTATATTTCTTTCGCATTGAGTATGCAGAAAGACAGGAGCAGTTGGACATTGCACTGAACCTTGTAAAAGAAGTCCCGTTCCAATCTAATTTGTAAGCCATTTTATTTTCAATTTGTTCTTTGTTAAATATTTTACATAAATCTCATAGATTTTTTTTTCATTTAATAGAAATGGGCAGCCGCAACATCGGTTCTCCATCTGAAATTCAACTACAATTCGCTGGAACTCCAACGCTGGCTAACCCCTCTACCCCTGAGTTTAAGTCAATGGCAGATTTCTCAAATATTCAAGAATAGGATGGACATAATTTTTGGTTTTTGAATTGTTTAGAGCCATTGCCATCTTCCCAAACAGGTCCTTCAATTGGCACGACCAGTACAGAGAGCGTTCTATCCACCGATCGATAGATGTTTGACGGTATATTAATTGCTTTGACTTTTTTCATATGGTACACTTTAACCAATGTTTCAATAAAATTTCAAATTTAAAATTACTTACTTTTTATTTTAATGAGTTTGGATTGGGCAAAAGGTTTTGAGCTCTTATTGCAGGCGTCGTCCTTCAAAGTTATATACACGGTTTCAATTTCTTCAATTTTTCTTCTATTTTATAATCACCACTACCACGTATTCTTCTCTGCATGCGCCACCTTTCATTTTTTCCACCTTGCATTTATCGCCACATGTTCGGCTTTGCATACACCGCCTTGCAATAAGGGAGTTGTAGCCTCCAGGAGCTTGCACTTATCGCCAGCTGGCCCTCCTAGCCTCGGTACTTGATTTTCATCTACAGATACTATTCTTGTTTGTCATCGGACGGTGAGGTTGTTTCAGGTTTTCTGATGTCTGCACTGCACGTCTATCTCCTCGGCATACACTATACTGGGTTATCGTTTCCCTTCATGGTGAGAATGGTTTTCTGCTCTATCTTATCATTTGACATGGTCATTATGTGCATATATAATCGGTTTATTTCTCTGGTTGATGCCTTTACTTATCGATGGGCCTAGTCTCTACAGAATTATGGACTCCTACACCATGCACAGCGATGCGGGAGCATTAATTTAGATATAATTTGCTTTAATCTTTGGTAGAAGAGGGGCGTACATACCCAATATATAAATTTGAATATGGGTAATCAGCCAGCCACGGCCAAGCGCCGAGTCCGATTCTCCTGTCAAAGGGTTGGATCTGTGTGGTTAAACACAGTTTCATAAAATGGCTCCGACTGGATGGCCTGTTATGGGCAGCCTTCCACTTCGATGGTAGGTTTGTGGACGGCAATGTCGCGTTAGACGTGATTTGCATCTTAGGTAAGGTCTTTGTCCTCATCCTAGGGTTTTTAAGTTATTGTATCAATTTACATTTCTTGCAGAAGTATCGATGTTGATCTTTGGTCTTTAAATCTTGGCGAGGTAGAAATTTTGGGTTGCAAGACGGAGCAAAAGCTAGAGATCTGAATTGAAACTTATCTAGTCTCCTTACCAGGTACTACATGAGCCGAAGGCGTTTGCAAACTGGGTTTTGATACATAGCAGGTTTTATTGCAAACTGAGTTTTGATACATTCTGGGTCCTATTGCAAACTGGGTCCTTTAGCATTCTAGAAAATTTGATTAGGGAAATTTATTTTTTTGTTACTGATTACTTGTAATCATTTTTATAATGAAAACAATTTTGAAGAAGCATAACAAACCAAGCTGACAAAAAAATATAATTCAATTTCTAAATTGTACCTACAGGCGCAGATTAACTGGAGAAACAGCCGAGCTCTTGCCTTTCTCTGCTTTTCTTCTGCAAATTGATTAGCGTCCAATCCTAATAAAATCAATTACCCAGAATAGGTATTTTGCGTTATATTCTGACGGACCAAATATTCAGCTATATACATCATAAAATCATATCTCACTTAGGGTAAAAATTTTCAACCTGGACATAATCAAACAAACAATTTCTTCATATTCACAGAAAACACAAACTGACTGCATCTGCAACACAATTAAAAGCATACGTACGCTAAAAGTAGAAATCAGAAAATGATAAACTTTAAATTCCCAAATCTCTCAGAAGTATTCAAATTCAGCCTAACTAGAAAATACAAGTACCCGCAAACAGTAAAAATTAGGAAAAAAAGACACAAAAAGCACACTGTCCAGAAAAGATACGGAAAACCCGAACAGATGATGACGAAGTCAGTGTAAAAAGACAGACCAAAACCGTAGAAGTCCTTTTTTTCTGCTGACAAATAACTAGGGCCTCAAAAGGCTTACTGAAGCAAATATGGGTATGTTAGCTCTGGAAAAGCCATGTAAATATGAAGCAAAAGGCAGGAAAACACTTACAAAGAGGGTGCCTCTACTATTTCTCTGGCCCGAAAACTCTGCTCCTGCAACTCCTCCAGCCCCGGAACTCTCTGCCCCTGATATAAAATACCCCACGCCAAGTGTTGATGCATCGAGTCTGCATAGTGATAGATGGATAACATGCCTGAGCATACGTATAAACCAGAACATCCAGCCTACGTATAAACTAGAACATCCAGCTTAAGAGTCTAAGCATGGGCAAGAAAACATTTAGGATAAAATAACTTGCCCTCAATAAAATCACATCGGGGCAAGAGACGCTTACAATAAGAGGGTGAAATCGAAAGTTTGGTTAAAACTTTTTGAAGCCAAATCGCCAGCGATAAACTTTGGTTAAAATTGTTTAAACACTCAAAATTTACGGTCAACCAAAGAACTAATA
>APFE031288027.1:6848-18551 GCA_000404065.3 Pinus taeda | reverse complement strand
ACCCCCTTAGCGTGGAAGCCTCATATGGAAGTGTCTCAAAACATCTTGGCCCTTGACACATCACAAGTTCCTTCTAGCACTAAATACACAAAATTTAAAATGGTTAAAAAATAGTTGATTGAGCTAAACCATTATATTAAAAAATGTAAGAGATTTTTTTGACCTTGATAATGGGTCTAAAAGATATTGCATCATATACTCAAAATCTAAATCAATTTTATATCTTATCTCCCTTTATTAGCGAATGGAGGACGAGTCTAAACATGAATGAGTCCTTAAACGATCCATGTTTCATCTTTTCCAGATAAACATAAAAATTAATGTACTTAACTCAACTCTTATTTTCATAGCTAACCTTAATATTTTTAATAAAATTAGTACCAAGACCTTAAAAAACTTTCCCAAATTAACATTTAACAAAAAAAGTCATCTCTTTTTTTTAATCTAGAGGAATTGGTAACTACCTACGATTATCTTAAAGAGACTTGGCTTCAAATTCAATTAGCCATCACTATAACCCTTAAGTTACTATCAATATACCACAAAACACCACCTACCAAATAACATATGAAGATACCTACACTTATAACCTAAGCACAACATACTAAAATTATATATAACGTTTCTCCACAATGGAGGGCTCGAAAGATGCAACCCTAGCCACTTTGCCCTTTGGTTCGTGTTGTCGCCTCTATCCTCCTTGGTTTGCGTTACTGAAACCGTTCTCTTCCTCTCTACTAGCGTGTTTGGCGTGTGTGTGGGGCTCGTTCTCGTGGGTTCGTGGTGGCTCTATGTTGAGTTTTGGGTGTCTCTACTGATGTTGCTACCTATTTCGGGTGTTGGATTAGTTATCGTATTTGTGCTCTGTTGCCTAGGTTATATGCCATTGTCTTGCCTTCACCTGTTGGTAACTGTTGTTGCGGTTGACTGGTCAAGGTTTGTTGTAGGTGAGCGTTGGTGTTTTTTTTTGGCTGTTGTTTCTTTTTGTTTTGTTGTTTGTGCCCCTTGTTATGGGTTGGACATATGCTTGATTGTTGGCCATCAAAGGGTTTGGACCTGGTATATTTTGTAATCAAAGGTTTTGTTTGCGAGCTTGTTGAGCCCTGTTTTGTATTTCTTTGGACGATTTTTTTGTCCATCATATTCTCTGAGGATTTTCACCCTGTTTTCAACTTGTTTTCTGCTAGTTTGGGCTCTAAGGTTTTCACAATGCATGGTTTTTTAGGACCCCTGGGATGATTAATGTATCACGTCAAATTCCTTTATTGTGGAGACTGGTTTCTTTAAGCCATGTGCTTGGTTATACTCTCGCCATAATTCATATTTCTCAAAAACATTCAATATATACAAAATGTAATTTTATTTTTGAATATATATTCCTCTCCATCATCTTATCAAACCACTCCAGCCCATAAAACTTTACTCTTATAAATCACATGCTCATTAAAAAACAATTAACTGAAGACTTTTATTTTTTATTTTTTAATAAACGTTTATTATCACTAATTATAAAATTACATAGTAATATGAACAATAATTCAAAGTAATCATGTGCATTCATATTTTTGCTAAGATTATGGTCCAAAGCTAATATCAAGAAAGAAAGTTGAACCCGGCTCTTCTTCCAAAACCAATACTTTATAATGATATCCTTTGAATTTTGAGAATTGTTTCCATCTTATGTTTGACCAAACTTCGGATTTTGACCACCGTGAGGAATATTTATAAAGAAAAACGATGTAAAGATAGTCATAGCATGGCCTTTATGTGCAATAAATAATCATGACTCCATTAGAGGATGTGCCAATGGGGGCTACATCGTTACATGCCACTAAATGATGCTCATTTGTCTTCCAATAATTAATCATGAGAAATTGCAATAATTATTATTAATATTTCATTTTTATTTTATTTTATTAAGATTGTATTTTATAGTTTTAATATGGGGTATAGTTTAAGTTACCTTCCTCACGAATATGGAAAGAATTAATCACTATGAAACTTAATGATAGAATTTCTAGTTTATTCATCAAATAAATGTGAAATAAATTAATTTCTTTTTTTTTAAACAAGGAAGCCACTGCCGTGGCAGTAGTCCCTGTCGGGGTCACGCTTTGTACATATTATCTTACATTGCACATTCTTTCAGACTTACCGGGCACATGGCCTCCATTTTTACCTGTTAATCTCAAACAATATTGCATCGGCGAAAATGGATTGACATCTTCGAAGTTTGTAGAATTTCTTAAATTAAGGCAGTCAGAATTTTTTTTTGAACATGTGGTGTAAATAACCCTTCCAATAACCAGTTCCACGGAACAAGACGCAGATAACTGCAGAAATGTCAAGAGAACCGAGGTAGAGTGACCGTTTATCTATTCAGTTATCTATCCTGTACAATAATCTTATCCAAAGTTCCATGAATCTCTCTGAGTTGAGTTGGTGAAAGTTACAAAGTTCCATTAAGATATTTGAACCATCTTGCCATTTACTCATTGTGTTATATTAATGGTGTTGCAGGAATTCAAATGAGAACCAGAACCTGCTTGCTCAGCAGATAGCCCATGCCCTTCAGCGCTGCTAGCTGCTCTCAGAGACAGTACTCCCTGAGAGGAGCGATTCGCTGCCGGAAATATGGAGGGCGGAACAGTGAAAAGTGGGGAGGAATACGAAGGATCTGATGATCTCAGACAAGAAAATGAAAATGCCCATGCAGTTAGATCATTGCCTCCTACCAGTGTTGCTCCGCCTACTCAATCCACCAGCGAAAACCCAGGTATAGAAGCTGATCATATATTTTTCCTTTACATATATTGGCTTCCCTCCTTTTAAGAAATTTTTTTCTGTCATAGAATTTTCTATTAGAAATGCTTTGGTATAATATTGATATTTTTGGAAAATTTGATTAGTAAACATCATACAATGATTTAAACGAATAAAAATATTAACAAGAATTCGTTGAAATAAACTCGGAGTGAACTAATCCATAAGATAATGATTAATAGATTTGTATTAGATATTACTAAATTTGTCCATGACCTTTATTTATACTTGCTATTCTAGAAAAGAAATTCCATTAATTCGACGACTCCAAAAGAATGAGCTATATAGGTTTGTCATAGTTTTCTCTGATAAACATTTTTGTTAAACGTTTTAAGTAATGTCAGACATGGAAAAGGCATGACACTGTGAATTGAGTTATATAAAAGATATCTAAGAATTTTTTAACTGTTGCAGACAGTTTTCTAAAAGTCCTTTTCTGCAATATTAATGCGCTCATTTGTGCTCAGCTTTTTGGCCAGAGAAACTGTAACATTATGATCTAATGGAATTTAACTAGATTTAATTTTACTGCCTCCTTGCACATTCTATTAATGTGTGGAAAGTCTGGTCTATACTGCAACCATTCCATGAAATATCTGGTAATTTTGAAGTCCTTACAAACGCCCGTTTAGAGTAGTTAGTTTAATCTACAATGTGTTTTGCATCTTTTTTCTCATGTAGATAAAGGAAAGCGACTTATTGAGGAGGAAGCTCCTGCTGCAAAATCTTACAAGTGCATGTATTGTCCAAAGACCTTTTCTCGATCACAAGGGCTTGGAGCTCAGATAAACCGCCATTGCCAAGGTAAAACGTTACTCTTATGAATAATATTTTTGTAGTTGAATTTGCAGAAAAATTCAAATGTTTCTAGAAAATGTACTTTTTTTGGATGCAGGGAATTCAGTAAATTAAGAATGCATAGAATCCAAAAGATTAAAATAAATATGTGCATGCATGAGTTTCTCATTCTAATCTAATATAACAAGATGTCTTTTTCAATCAAGATTCATCACGTGTCTCTTTCATTCAAGATTCATCTTAATCAGGATGTGTATATTTACAAAATCATGTATATTTCTTTCGCATTGAGTATGCAGAAAGACATGAGCAGTTGGACATTGCACTGAACCTTGTAAAAGAAGTCTCATTCCAATCTAATTTGTAAGACATTTTATTTTCAATTTGTTCTTTGTTAAATATTCCACATAAATCTCATAGATTTTTTTTTCATTTAATAGAAATGGGCAGCCGCAACATCGGTTCTCCATCTGAAGTTCAACTACAATTCGCTGGAACTCCAACACTGGCTGACCCCTCTACCCCTGAGTTTAAGTCAATGGCAGATTTCTCAAATATTCAAGAATATGATGGACATAATTTTTGGTTTTTGAATTGTTTAGAGCCATTGCCATCTTCCCAAACAGGTCCTTCAATTGGCACGACCAGTATAGAGAGAGTTCTATCCACTGATCGATAGATGTTTGATGGTATATTAATTGCTTTGACTTTTTTCATATGGTACACTTTAACCAATGTTTCAATAAAATTTCAAATTTAAAATTACTTACTTTTTATTTTCATGAGTTTGGATTGGGCGAAAGGTTTTGAGCTCTTATTGCATGCGTCGTCCTTCAAAGTTATATACACGGTTTCAATTTCTTCAATTTTTCTTCTATTTTATAATCACCACTACCACGTATTATTCTCTGTATGCGCCACCTTTCATTTTTGCCACCTTGCATTTATCGCCACATGTTCGGCTTTGCATACACTGCCTTGCAATAAGGGAGTTGTAGCCTCCAGGAGCTTACATTTATCGCCAATTGGCCCTCCTAGCCTCGGTACTTTATCTTCATCTACAGATACTATTCTTGTTTTTCATCGGACGGTGAGGTTGTTTGAGGTTTTCTGATGTCTGCACTGCACGTTTATCTCCTCAGCATACACTATACTGGGTTATCGTTGGCCTTCATGGTGAGAATGGTTTTCTGCTCTATCTTATCATTTGCCATGGTCATTATGTGCATAGATAATCAGTTTATTTCTTTGGTTCATGCCTTTACTTATCGATGGGCCTAGTCTCTATAGAATTATGGACTCCTACACCATGCACAGCGATGCGAGAGCATTAATTTAGATATAATTTGCTTTAATCTTTGGTAGAAGAGGGGTGTACATACCCAATATATAAATTTGAATATGGGTAATTAGCCAGCCACGGCCTAGCGCCGAGTTCGATTCTCCTGTCAAAGGGTTGGATCTGTGTGGTTAAACACAGTTTCATAAAATGGATCCGACTGGATGGCCTGTTATGGGCAGCCTTCCACTTCGATGGTAGGTTTGTGGACGACAATGTCACGTTAGATGTGATTTGCATCTTAGGTAAGGTCTTTTTCCTCATCCTAGGGTTTTTAAGTTATTGTATCAATTTACATCTCTTGCAGAAGTATCGATGTTGATCTTTGGTCTTTAAATCTTGGTGAGGTAGAAATTTTGGGTTGCAAGACGAAGCAAAAGCTAGAGATCTGAATTGAAACTTATCTAGTCTCCTTACCAGGTACTACATGAGCCGAAGGCATTTCCAAACTGGGTTTTGATACATAGCAGGTTTTATTGCAAACTGAGTTTTGATACATTCTGGGTCCTTTTGCAAACTGGGTCCTTTAGCATTCTAGAAAATTTGATTAGGGAAATTTATTTTTTTGTTACTGATTACTTGTAATCATTTTTATAATGAAAACAATTTTGAAGAAGCATAACAAACGAAGCTGACAAAAAAATATAATTCAATTTCTAAATTGTGCGTACAGGTGCAGATTAACTGGAGAAACAATTGAGCTCTTGCCTTTCTCTGCTTTTCTTCTGCAAATTGATTAGCGTCGAGTCCTAATAAAATCAATTACCCAAAATAGGTATTTTGCGTTATATTCTGACGGACCAAATATTCAGTTATATACATCATAAAATCATATCTCACTCAGGGTAAAAATTTTCAACCTGGACATAGTCAAACAAACAATTTCTTCATATTCACAGAAAACACAAACTATCTGCATTTGCAACACAATTAAAAGCACACGTACGCTAAAAGTAGAAATCAGAAAACGATAAACTTTAAATTTCCAAATCTCTCAGAAGTATTCAAATTCAGCCTAACTAGAAAATACAAGTACCTGCAAATAGTGAAAATTAGGAAAAAAAGACACAAAAAGCACACAGTTCAGAAAAGATACGGAAAGCCCAAACAAATGATGAGGAATTCAGTTTAGAAAGACAGACCAAAATCGTAGAAGTCCTTTCTTTCCGCTGACAAATAACTAGGGCCTCAAAAGGCTTACTGAAGCAAATCTGGGTATGTTATCTCTGGAAAAGCCATGTAAACGCGAAGCAAAAGGTAGGAAAACACTTACAAAGAGGGCGCCTCTACTATTTCTTTGGCCCGAAAACTCTGCTCCTGCAACTCCTCCAGCCCCGAAACTCTCTGCCCTTGAAATAAAATACCCCGCGCCAAGTGTTGATGCATCGAGTCTGCATAGTGACAGATGGATAACATGCCTGAGCATACGTATAAACCAGAACATCCAGCCTACGTATAAAATAGAACATCTAGCTTAAGAGTCTAAGCACGTGCAAGAAAAAACTTAGGATAAAATAAATTGCCCTCAATAAAATCACATCGGGGCAAGAGACGCTTGCAATAAGAGGGTGAAATCGAAAGTTTGGTTAAAACCTTTTGAAGCCAAATCGCCAGCGATAAACTTTGGTTAAAATTTTTTAAACACTCGAAATTTACGGTCAACCGAAGAACTAATATCCGGTCAACGCATGATTGAATGCTAATAGTCCCAGGCAGGGACTAATAATGATTGAGAACAAAGGTATTTTTAAAGACTCCACGAAGTCTTATTGAAACATTTAATTATTATTGATTTATTTTCGCATAGGATGATTAATGCATTTTTACTGAAAAGTTTGATTAATGTTGAAATAAAATTAGGGTGTAGTTTGAAAAGTAAAGGCTTACAGTAAAGGGGTACGTATTACACTGATATAGATTATATTGGAATTACACCTTAGATCATCAAATATAATATGTATATAATATATGGAACTAATATCGTTTCGAAAGGAAATATTAAGAATTATATGATCTTATTATTCCTTAACATATTAGAGGTCTTTTCGTAAGTTCGACTAGAAGAGTCAAAATAAAAACATAGTAATTTCTATAGGCAAACATTTATGAATACAAAGAATATATCCTTGTAGTCTTACAATTTATCTTAATATTTTATATAGAAGAAATTATATAAGGGAAATCGTGAAAAAAAGCTTTGCCAAATATTGGATCAATCTAAGGAGGATTAACATAGGAAAATACAGACAGTAGGACGATAAAATAAATATACTATTAAGGCCATAGAAAATCCTTTAGTATACATTAAGTAAGATAAGGCAAGATTATGCATTAAGAAATTAAGGTAACCGAGGAAACGTCATAGGTAGAATAAATAGGGTAATATCATAGCCAAAGGTGAGTATTAAGCTCATATATAGAGCAATTTCTCTTTTTCTCCATTACTGGAGGAATTTGACAAAAGAGTTATGAAATGTGTTTTTCATGCATTATGAATACAAGAAATGTTTTAGTTAATTGTTCCAAGTACACATGTACATATAAATTCCATAATTTGAATAGTGTAAAGGCACATTATCCTAAAATTTTACCTAGGCGGGATATCATAGCAATATAAAATACATATGACCATAGAATAACTAATCCAAATATCTAGAAGAGTATGGAATGCATAGTCACTTCAATAAAAATAATCATAACTATCTAACTAGAAAAATAAAGGGGTATAGTAATTTGTTCTGGTATATCAAAGAAAATATATGTAAACATCCGTTTTTGTGCATCATTATATTTCATGTTTCAAGGAAGGAAGAGATTAAAAACTAGAAAAGCACCATACTGGAATATGAATCCAAATCATAATGGGAAATTAATACAATCATGTCCTCATCCTATAATTTTCCAAACCCAATAAGAATCCATTACATGCAATCGTATCAAACCCTCATAGCGTTTGAATTGAAGAACAAGAAATGAAAATGGGCACCCTCTAATGGGTTTTGAAAACCATAATTAGGGCTTCAAAAGCGTAAGCCTGAGCATTCAGCATATAAAGTATGTTAACTAATCCTTTGGGATTGTTATTGTATATTCTATAGTATATAATTAGTTTTACATTCCATTTTTATGGTTAATAAGTTACCGAGACACAATTGTCGTGTACCTAGATTTCACATGTATAAATAAGTAATTTTATCATTAGTATGACACTCTTTCCTTGTGCTCTTCCATTGTGTTCTTTCATTGTGGAGTTTATTTGGGCTTCTACAGTTGTATCAGAGCCTTGGTTGAGCTATTCCTAAACTCCATGTATTTGAGGTCTATGGCAAAGGAGATGTGAAGTGTGAAGACTGTGAAGATTTACTGAAAAGGATACAAAGTTTGAATGATACAAGCTTTCAACAGAAAGATTTCTAAAGAATACAATTTTTTTTACTGAAGTTGAATAAAACCTTTAATTGAAGAGTGGTCATTTTTCTGGTGAGGATATATATATTTTTGGTGGTTGAAATTTTAATTGAAGAGTGGTCAATTTTCATTTGAGGATGTACATTTTGGTAACTTGAATTAAATTATTATTTTGTTTTTATCGGTAAAAACTATGCTAATATATTATGTATAGAAGACAAAATTTACATCATGATAAAACAGAGAGAACCAGGCTCTGGGAATATCATCGTGGAGCTGTTGAGGCTAATAAAAAAACTAGCCCACGCAGGGGTGCCAACCAGAGAAGCGAAACCATCCAGAGAGCTTGCCCATGCAGGGGCGCCAAACAGAGAAGCGAAACCATCCCAAAACGCTAGCCCATGCAGGGGCACCAACCAGAAATCCGGATTATCCCATGCAGGGGAGACTAACGGTAACCAACCCATTAACGAAGTTTCAGAGACATAAACACAAAGCATTTATCTCAAAACTAAGCCAAAACATACAACAAAAGAGACCAGAAGACCAGACAGAGGAGCGATATGAACCTTGAGCTCGGGCATCACTATTCGTCCATTTGCACCTCCTCTACCCGGCACGAACCGTAAGCTTCCCTTTCAGCAATAGTGGGAAAAGTGTCTTCTGCTTCGCTAGTCCTCTCCCTCTGATCGAGCCTGCTTTTCGATGCACTTTCCAGGTCTGAGGCAGGATCCTTCTCCAGATTAGTTTCAGGAACCTTTGCTTCTTGCATCTTGCTGTCAGTCTTCCTCTACCCATGATCATCCAAGGAGTTGTTGTCTTCCTGGGAATTTTCAATGAACAGGACCGAAACATGCGCACTAATCTGTGGGTTATTCATGGAACTACTAAAATGAAGATAGCAGAGCCGAAGGCAGGCAAGGTAGCTGAGCTCGATGCACCCGCATCCATGAATTGACTGGAGTGAAGGGGATTAGCTCCAGTGGAGCGTAAATTATTGCAATGATAGCAATGGATAGCATTATCCGCCTCATGACTGCGAGAAGTTCCTCCTCTAGACGTGCCTCGACGGCTAAGCAGACATTTTCGAGGTCTCACCATTCTCACAGGGGTCAAGGGGAGGAAATTCAAATAGACCACGGAGTGATCCAAACAACCAGTTGCCGAAACCGACTGCAGAATGAGCCAAACAGACAGAGAGGATATCCCGGCGGAGACGGAAAGGCAGGGAAACCGAAATTGCAAAGACCTTCTTGAAGGAAGAGCCACCAACATTCCCTGACCATGCGTTGCAACATTGTTTATAGCCTCAACTGCTTTACCTTGGAGCTCACCTGCCATAACTGCAACCTCTGCTTGAGCCGAATTGCTGTGCTGGGCATTTACTATTCTCTGTAGCGTCACCTTATACCAGCTATTTGCATTATCTTCGCCTTCGACGTCTACCACGTGATGGCTTGTGGCCAACATGTGGCGGTCGTCCACTCCCGTCCCACCCTATCTAACACCCGCATCCGGGGAATTAAATTATTTTTCTAAGAGGCCATTGGTATAATAAAAATTATTTTTGAAGGCTAACTAGATTTGAACCTAGCTCTTTGCTAGGCTATTTTTTGAAACTTACCACTGAACCACAAAGCCAACTTTGTTAAAAGTAGAGGAGAAACAAATTTATATATTTTAAGAAGTATTGCATATGTTTTGAATTTGAAAGGATTTGAACAATATTTGGCTACATAACAATTATGACTTCAATAGTTTCCATAGTTGGATTTGTTCTCAATGGAAAGGAAAATTATCAAGAGTGGTTTAGAAATCTTAAAAGTGCCCTTGTTTTTAACGACTTGTGGGAAGTTTGTCAGTGCAAGAAGGATAGCGATGAAAAATAAATTGCACCAGAGCCACCTCATAATGAGAAGAAGCATACAATTTGGGAGACAAAAGACAGCAAGGCATATGCGTTAATAACTACGTCGGTGACAGAACAGGTAAGTAGATATATCATTTCTTGTGGTACTGCAATTGAAGCACTAAAGAAGTTGAAAGAATTGTCAAATTCACACTCAAAACTTGAAATTATTTAGTCATTGTTAAAGTTATTTAATTCAGAGATGAAGGATAATGATCCTTTGAAGAGTTCCTTTGAAATAAAAGCCATTTTTCGAAAATAAGGCTCTAGAGTCATACCCATTAAAACCTAAAGCGTGGGTTAGGTTTGTAGATGACACCAGTGTCAACTAGCGTCATCGAGAGAATGAGCTTAAGAAATTTTTGGACCATCTTAATAGCATGTCTGAAGACATTAAATTTACAATGGAGGTAGAAGAAAATAATTGCATACCATTCTTGGACATTCTCCTCATGAGAAGAAATGATGGTTCCATAGGTCACAAAGTATTTACAAAGAAAGCCCATACGGATAGCTACCTGCATGCTGATTCTCACCACCACCCAACCCAGAAAATGGGGGTACTGTAGACCCTCTTCACTAGAGCTTATAGAATTTCTGATAGTAACCACGCTGAGGAAGAAATTTCTTACCTAAAAAGAACTTTTACCAACCTAGGGTACAACAATAAAAGCATATACAAAGCTATTCAAAAAGCCAAATCGGATAACAATATAAACAAGAAGAAAGTCCCCCCAACCTCTAATGCCTACCTTCCTTACATTCAAGGAGTCAAAGACAAAATAGCTAAAATCCTCAAAAAGAAAAATATTAAGACTACGTTCAAACCCTGGTCTACCATTAAACAAAGAATTAAATCTGTTAAGGACAGCCAAGAACATCTTCAGCAGAAAGGAGTATATATCATCGACTGCTCTTGTGGGGATCAATATATAGGAGAAACAGGTAGGTCCGTAAGGATTATGCTAAAAGAGCATAGTGCAGATATGCGTAACGAACGAACCCGCTCTTCAGCCTTAGCTGAGCATGTAAATAAAACCAATTACCATATATGCCTTGAAGACGTCAAGGTCATTTCCAAAGAAGATCACCATTTCAAGCGGAAGGTTAGAGAAGCTATTGAAATCATAAAGCACCCTCGAAACCTTAATAGGAATGGAGGCTTAGAAATTAGTAAAAATTGGAACCCTTTACTCACCCCCCACGAATAATAGCATAGTTTCTCATTAAGAATTGTAGCTAGGTTAAATATGGATCCTAATAACTAGATTGATATTCTAACAAAAATAGCATTCAACTAATCCCCCTATTTATTTTAGCATAAATACTTGATAAATGAATAATAGTACAATCCCCTTGAAAATAAAATAAATTTCGCTACACGTTAGTACCCATAGATAAGAAGAATAATAATAGATAAGAATAA
>APFE031288022.1:0-35219 GCA_000404065.3 Pinus taeda | reverse complement strand
AAAAGCAGTTTGAAATGAAAGACTTACGACACTTGCATTCTTTTCTTGGTCTTCAAGTCTTGCAATCCAAGGAAGGTATTTCCCTTTCCCAGTCCAAGTATGCCTGTGATCTTCTACACCACTTTCACATGGAAGACTGTAAGCCAACCCCTTCTCCCTTTCAGTCTGGAGCCAAACTTTTAGTCACTTGTACTTCCCCTGAATTTGATGATACCTTATACCATCAGCTTGTAGGAAAAATTTTGTATCTAACCCATACCCATCTTGACCTTTCCTTTGTTGTTGGCCTTATTGCTTGGTTTATGCAAAACCCAAATGAAAGTCATTGGAAAGCAGCTAAAAGAATACTTCGTTATGTTTGAGGTATAGCTCAGTTTGGGATTCATTACAGTGCAGAAGCATCTCCTTTATTGGTTGGTTTCATTGATTCTGATTGGGCTGGTGACCTTGATGATCAGAAGTATACTGCAGGTTATGTCTTCACTCTTGGTTCTAGACCTATTACATGGGCTTGCAAGAAACAAACTGCCATTTCTCTTTCTTCAGCAAAAGCAGAGTATCGTGGCACCGTAGAAGCTAGTAAGGAAGCCCTATGGCTTCGTCAGATCCTGTCAAAGTTTGGCTTTCAGCAGCGGCATTCGACTACACTTTGGTGTGATAACCAAAGTGCCATTCAACTATGCAAAGATCTAGTCCAACATCAGCTCAGCAAACACATTGAACTACACATGCACTTCATCAGAAAGCTCATTCATGACCATGTTCTTGAAGTGCAATATTGTTCAACCGAGGCTCTCACAGAGGCGAAGTTTACTAAACTTCGATTTATGGTTGGAGTTCAGGAAGTTTTCACTAAGGAGGGATAGGCTCTAATGCCTCCTTCCTTCTCCTATTTTGTCATATTTATACATCCTTCAATCCTGTCCCAAGTTGTTCTTAAGGGGGGATGTTAGGATATTGTGACACATAGGAAATAGTTAAGTATAACTTGGTCTAATGTAGAGTTAGGTATAGTGTGTTTCTTTACTATGTAAATTTGTAACTTACAATCTGACGGTCATGATATGTTCTAGACATGAAGTGATCCAACGGTTCATTCTCTCCTCGGTATTACCGACACTTGATCCATGGCTTAACCCCGGATTGGTCCATGATCTTTATTTAAAGAGCATGGAGGGTCATTTGAAGGGTGACCATTCATGAGAGAAGCTTATGTAAATTTTCATTCCTTTATTAATAAATTTCCTAAAGTGGCCTCATTGGCTCAGGCCATGGACTATTTCCCTCTTTGAGGGTTTTAAGCACATCAAGAATAATGGTGTATTGATCTGTGATATGTTCGTGAGTGGTGTCCTTTGGTGTTCTATCTGAGGAACTCACCCTGCAAATTCCTACAAGACTTAGCTTCATATCGAAGAGCTCGTCATTTTGAATCCAATGGTGTGAACGACACTCAAATTTGAGCTCGTATGCAGAAGTTAGAGAAAGTCAAAGTTCAAGTTTGACTTGTCCACATGGCAGGATTGGATAATGTGGCAAGGCCCTTCAGTGAATGAGGAGGTGCCAAGTGGAAAACCACTATTGGCCTCCGCATATTGCAATTTCAAGTCGCAGGTAATTCGATATTAGAAATTGGCCTCCGAGCAGGGAAGGGTGCGATGTATTGGTCAGAGTTGTGATTGTGATGGATCGCAATCGCAGATCAACGAAGGTAACAACACTACAGAATCGGCCTCGGCAGGTACCAGGTTGCGATGTGATATCACAATCGCAATCGCAAACCGCAGAAGGCAGAGTCCCATATTTTTATTACCGTCGATTGCAATGTACGATGGGATCCCAAATGTGATAAGTTATGCATTCTGGTTAATAATCCCGTCACGTCCGCCGCTATCGCAATCGCACAATCGCCCATTTTGTTACAATACCATAAGACCGTTGGGTTTTTATGTCAATTTCGATTTGTTTTGAACAGTCAACCGATAGAATATGGCCTGTCGTGCGGTGAAATTTTCGCCCAGTTAGCGCATTTTTTGGGCTAATTTGTAGGATCATGCTAGAAATGGGGCAATTTGTGGAGCAAATAATGGGAAAACAAGGGGAATTCATAACTTCTTCAGCTTTTCACCAAATTGGAGGCAAAAAGAGTCAATTCTAACAGTTTTGGTAATTTTGAACTCATTGAGAGAGGTTTTAGAGGCATTTGAGCATTGTAAACACACTTTTGTTGTAATTTTGAGCATAATAGAGAGGCCCCAGCATTGGAAATTGGACCAAGGAGACGTAGCCCAGGAGGGGTGAACTCCTCATCAAATCTATATGTTCTGTCTTGTATTTTGATGTTATTTGTTGTTATTTTGTTATTGTTCAACATGTGTTTTATGTTTAATTGTTTATAACATTTACATAAGAAACTCTCATGGGAATCAATTAATTAAGCAAACATGGTGAATCCTTAAGCACTTGATAAGAAAATGAGAAGCATCTTGGGCTTTATTTTGAATGGGGAATTAGCACAACATTACTAATCTTCTCCATTTCAAATCATCATAGTCTGTGAAAAAATTATTTTACAAGTTGAAATATAATGATTTTTTATGCTAGCCGACATAAAGCCTACGTATAAAAGTTGACTTATCTTCAAGTGACATGGTTCTTCATTACAAGTCATAACATGTGTATATAGAAGGATGAATTCGTCATTCTAGCCAACCATTTTCAGTGAAGATCATATGAATTTAGAGTGAGAAGATAGAGACAACAAGGAGACTGAGGAGGATTTTTGGAGAAATATTTGCTTGGGTTAAAATATGAATTGATCATCTATACAACTCAGACTTGTAGTTGTCTCAGACCTGTGATAAGAACTGTGCTAAGTTCATTTGAGGACAAAAGTATAACATACCACAGAACTCGTGATATTCACCTCAGACTTGTTTGGGTTAAGTTTCAAGATTGCAGCCTTGGACCAAGCTACAGAACTTCAAACCTGTTCTTCTTGCAGCCTCGAACCAAGCTACAGGACTTCAGACATGTTCTTAATGCAGCCTCAGACCATGCTACAAGACTTCGGATTGTCCTTCTGATCTGAAACTCGAACTACCTTGTGAAAGGAGGATAGCAGGAGCCTACAACAATTCAGACCTTCTGAACTGGGAGCACTGTTATCTCGGACAATGGATTGGAATCGTGTTTATACACCTCGGATTTTCATGTTATCTCGGATCTGCGGAGGATACTTGTATTGCAATCCTATGACCATTTAGTTGGAGTTTAGATAAGACTGTGGAACATTAGAAATATTATTGTGGAAGAATTAAAGAGAAAACTTGTGATAGGACATAGATTTTGCCTTCTTGTGGATGTTATAAGGTGTAGACCTTGGCTTCACCTTGGAGCAGTTTTCAGCCTACCGTATGAAGCAGAACTTGACACTTTTTTGAAGCAGAGTTTGGTTCTTATTTAAAGTAAACATTTGAGCTAAACTTTGAATACATCCTTAAAGATACTTGAACCCTTTATTGAGGCATATTTGAAATTGACCTTGATGAAGACTTGAAGGAACATTCTTGGGAACAATCTTCTAGGCTAGGCATTGTTGAAGACGATTTGTTGGATCATTGTTGAGGACCTATTGTACAATTGTTGGAGACAATATTTTTGACCTTGAAGGCCTCATGTAATATTCTTTGAAGGAGTTTGAAAAAGTATCTTGGATCATTGAAGAACTGTTGTGCAAGTCTCAAAGAAACCTTTAAGCATTGTTGAAGACTCCCTTGGGGAGTTATTGAAGAAGCCCTTGAAGAGGCCTAGAGCAGGTGCATAACTTGGGTTGCTTATTGAAGACACCTTCAAGGATACGTGAAGATATTTGGAAGACTTATAGAAGTTGATCTTGGAGATACTATTAGAGACCATGATGCATTGAATCCATCATGAGGTGACCTTGGATATTTTGTTTGGATGACATGAAGAGCAGTGGCAATACCTTCTAAGAAGATAAGGTTGTCATTGATGAAGTGATTTGGAGAAGGCGGTGTTGAAGATATTGTCAGGGATCGTTGCAGAAGATATTGGGAGCCATAAAGAATCATCAAACTTATCTTGACGAATTGAAACTGAGGGTTGGAGCCTCATAGAGACAAGGTTGGTGCCTTGGAAGATAGGGTTGGAGCCCTGGAAGATAGGAGTCCTCAAGAGACTAGGTTGGAGCATGTACAAGAGATAGAGTTGGAGCCCTAAAGGTTTGTGCCTCCAAGTGACAAGGTTGGATCCTTGGTAAGTCCAAGTCGGTGCTTGGAAAAATACAGGTTGGAGCTTGGGAGATTGAAGATTGGTGCCTTCATCTAGGGTTGGAGCCCTACACATTATTGGATTGGATTTATTGTAAAGAAGAGATTAATAAAAGTATTTATTCTTATTTTTCATTTCGTGTTCTAATTATAAGTAATCCAACTGGTAAAAATAACATTTGAAAAGAAATAGTGATTCACCCCCTCTCTCAGTATTTCTAACATTTTTCACATGTTCAGGTGATTAGAGGCAGTTAAAGCACATTTTTTAAGGCATTCGGCTTCAAAAGCAATTATTTTTTAAAAGAGTGCACATATTTCCACCAAATCCATAACATTGGTTGCAAATTGGCCATAAGAATTCTAAAATGGGGTTAAAATAGAAATTTGGGTAAAAATTGACCAAGTTACCATGTTCCAAAAATTGCTACATGGAAATTATCAGGCATTTTTTGTCACTTGACATCCATATGTGGAATTTGCTCACTTCAAGGAAGCACTCCTTTGACTATGGGTTTAAAATAGAAAAATTTGAAATTTTCCATAGTTTGACTTGGGCACATAGTATTGATCTCATGGCTTTACCTAGCATAATATGAGCTCATGGTTTCACATGAATATATTATATTGTATTATGATCTTTAGACACCACTTACGCTATAAAACGGGTTGCTCTAGTATATTTGAATTTGTTGGAGAATAAAAAAATGTTGTCTATTATTCACCTTTGGTCCTTTCTCTTTCTATCATGCAAAATTTCCTTCATTTATAGAGTGGATCAAATAGTTTTGGCATCTTGGAGCAAAAAGGGTTGAGGTAAAGGTAAAAAATGCCAAAAGGGTATGATATTTCTATCTTT
Source organism: Pinus taeda (assembly GCA_000404065.3). Lineage (NCBI taxonomy): Eukaryota > Viridiplantae > Streptophyta > Pinopsida > Pinales > Pinaceae > Pinus > Pinus taeda. The sequence continues at coordinate 30,068 of APFE031288022.1, read as the reverse complement.
CAACAAGTTTTTAAATTATTTTAAATATATATAATAAATTATTCGAAAGAAATATCATTTTTAAATTTTGTCTTAATACTTTATGAAGTCTAAAAGCACATCTCTCTTGACCTATATTATTTACTCCAATCATATTTAACCCTCTTTAGAATATGCTAGTTGTTCTTGATCTCATATTCATGTTTCTCTCTAAAGTATAAGTAGGATTGAACTCCATATTAACAAAGAAGCATCCACAAGGGGAAGAGAGAGATCCATGACCAGTATAAGTAGGATTGAACTCCATATTAACAAAGAAGCATCCACAAGGGGAAGAGAGAGATCCATGACCAGGCCAACTTCACCTTAAATTCAATTTTTTATTAACTTGTTGATGCAGGAGCATCTGGACGACAGGGAGGAGACCGAAACGGGACACGTGAGGTTTCAGAAAAAGACTAAGGAGACTAAGCAAATTGACAAGGGACAGCAAGGCTGTCAATTACTTTTAAGTTAATTTTATTTTCTTTTGTCAGAGTCAGCTACAGGTATTTAGAATCTCTGTTAATTCATTTTAATTAGTTTTTTTTTTTTTTTACAGCTGTCAGTGATTATTGTCACCAGTAGAATTAGTTTATTTTACCTAAATTCCACAGTCACCTTTGTGGGACCAGTATTAGAATAGTTGGGAGTCAAGTACAGCCAAGAACTGAATGATTTCGGTTATTCAACTATTTTGTAAACGGTTGAGAACCAGTTACCAACCGAATCCTCGTGGGAAACAAAAAAACGAAAAACAATCACATTGGGGGTTCAGTTCGGCAGCAAAGAAAATAAACAGAGAAAGTATTGTCATTACTTTTACAGAAAGAACTTCATTCCTCTGAATATTAAATTTTCCTCTTCTAGAAATGACTACGTATGACAGAGTAAATTCATAATCCTATGTAAAGCTTTATTTCTGAGAATTAAACATTTTTTTTTCTGTACATTACTGTGATAAAAACAATAACAGAATCGAAAGACTGTAATCTACAGTCGAATCTATGTAAACAAAATTGCACAGGTAAGTAAATATGCAGACAAACGAGGTTAAGGAATAATTTCCAGTCACCGCGCATATACCGACCACATACAAGCAACAAAGATAGCTAACGAATCATGGAATAAGACGCAGGCAAACTACAGCAAGTAACCAGACAAGGAACGAACGTACGAGTCCGGGTAAGGCACCGAACCAAAACAAACATTTGAAATCAAATTCGAATATAAACAGTTGCATATATATATATTGTCATATCGGTCTGAATCAAAATAAATTAGTTACAGTCATCCATATGACGAGGGCCGAGACCCTTACGCTTTAAAACAAGCGTGACCACAAAACTTACAACGAATCCATACATCGTATTGAAGACCAGTAACAGACCCTACGGAGGCCGAGTCTACTACAAACTATTGCAAACAGACAGTGCCGTGTAAGGCCAAAAGGAACAGAAGAAACCCTTTTCTTTTCCAACAAGACCGATAACATATCTACCTACAGGCAAACGGAATAACAAGACAAACGACTAGCGGAAAAAGACTCAGAACTACCCGGGAATTGAGGCCACCGATTATTGCAGACAACCACAGTGCCGCCACCTGCAATACACCACAAAACAAGCGCATGAGTCAGGGTTTTGGGAAGGGAACCCAGAAAACAAGACCGTGACTTATTAAGTGCCGAGCCTCAACAGAACAAAAAGAAAGAAATAGAATTATGTAGTTATGAGTAAGGGTTGCAAACGAGAGAGTTATTTACCTGAATAGGAGCGGACTCCATGATATCGAGCACACCCACCTGACCACGGAGGAGCCGAAGAGGTCAGTGAAGATTCGATAAACGAAAACAAGATTATAGCAGGGAGAGATAACTTACAGGTCGGGATAGCTGAGCGCCGAGGCCGAGAGCGACAGGTCCTCGAAAGCATATCGTTCTGGAGCAGAGTAAGGACGCCGAGGCGTGAAATAACCAAACAAATACCATGTATTCACCAACATACCAATACGCTTAGCTAAGGAGTAAATCAACAGAGAAAGCCGAGAATAAAACCAGTGACAGAGACGCGGAACCAGAGTAAACTTACCACAGCAACCAAGTGACAGAGGTACCAGCGGAACTACGGTGGAAAACCACATCCTCCGACCAGAAAATCACCAAAGACGACCACACACAGACAAAGATTTCCAAACACAGAGCCGAACCAGAAAATCAGTTGCAGAGCGTCGAAGTTTCCAGCACAAATGACCAAAACGCGAAAAGGCAACAACAATAAACCATAACAGAGAATTAGGGTTACCCCAGATCGAGGCGGACAGGTGCCGGACGGAGGAGAGGCCAAGTACGAGGGGTAGGTCGACCGAGTACAGAACAGTAAATGAGCAGGTCAATCATATCCGATTGGCAATAACAACCAAATCAATTCACCAAGTTCGAAAGGTACCGGGCGCAGTGGAGTCGAGGCAGGGCCACGTGGACGGGCCACATCAATTGGTATCAGAGCAGTTTTTTTTTTTTTTATTATCTTATTAGTTGTTAGTTAAGGGAAGATGGAAGAAGTACAAGTGCCAAGAGGAGGGCGTGGCAGAGGTGCACGAAGAGGAGGAGGAGATGAAGGATTGAGAGAACAAATTAGAGTTCTCACAGCTCGCTTAGAGGCAGTAGAAGCGGGTAGGCAAAGAGACCCAGAGTTGGGAGATGAGAGTGAGGAAGAGACAGTAGCTGCTGCGGAGGCTTCGGATGAAGAAGCTCCTGAACTGAGACTGCTGCGATCAATTTTGTTGGCCAGCAGCAAACCAAAGTCAGAAATTTCGAATTATGATGGTAGTCTGTCTACTGATATTCTGTTAGATTGGATTAGCGAACTGGATAAATATTTTGAGAATGAAGAGATTAGGGAGAATAAGAAAGTTAAGTTTGCCGCTACTAAGTTGAAGGGACATGCCCTCTTGTGGTGGGATAATGTCCAGGCAGACAGAAAAAGATTAAATAAGACACCCATACGAAATTGGGAGAGAATGGTAGCAAAACTGAAGGGCAGGTTTCTACCTAAAGATTATCAGGTTGACTTATGTCGAAGAGTACAGAGTTTGAGACAAAAAGGCATGACTGTTAAAGAATACACTGAAGAGTTCTATCGAGTCAATTTACGTGCTGGTTACACGGACGAGACTCCAGAAAAGACAGCACGGTACGTTAATGGATTGAGGATGGAGATCCTAGATGAAATTAGTATTCTTTCCCCCAGAAATATAGAGGAAGCTTTTCAGAGTGCTGTAAAAGCTGAGGAGAAGATTAACAGAAAGCAAAATAACAGGAGGGGAAAAGGAGGTGGTAGAGGACGAGGACAGTCCTATGGACGAGGAAAGAGTACTGCAAATAATGAAGAAGGCAGTAGCTCGAGAACTTCAGGGACCGCTGACAAGGGAGACAGCACTAGAGGAGGTCGGTCATACCAGCGTGGAAGAGGGAATGGCCGCGGAAGAGGAACTGGTTTCCAGTGCTACAGGTGTCAAAAGTGGGGACATCGATCCTTTGAATGCCCAGAAGTAGAGCAGACAGGTCAGAGAGGAACCTATATGGTTCAACCAGAAGAGGCAGACACACAGCCACGAGAAGTGGAGGATGTAGCAGAAACAGGAGAGGCATTACTCCTGAATAAAGTTCTGCTGAAACCAACCAAAGAAGTGTCTGAACCGACTCAGAGAAAATCACTGTTTCGGACTGTTTGTAAATCTCACGGGAAGTGCTGCAAAGTAATAATTGACAGTGGGAGTACAGATAACTTAGTTGCCACTGAGATGGTAGATAAGTTGGGGTTAAAGCGACTAAAACACCCCACACCTTACAAGGTGTCGTGGCTACAGAAAGGCCACCAATTGTTGGTTGATGAGCAGTGCGAGGTGGAGTTTCACATTAGCAAGTACCACGATACAGTGGTCTGCGATGTAATGCCCATGGACGTATGCCATATACTGCTTGGGAGACCTTGGCAGTATGACCGAAGGGTGACACACGACGGAAAGACGAATTGTTACAAGTTTACAAAGGATGGGGTTAAACATACATTAGTGCCCATCAAAGAAGAGGATGCAGCAGAATCTAGTGGGGCAAAGGCGTTGTTATTGGGAGGAAAACAGTTCATCAAACAGATGGATGAAACTGAAGTAAATTTTGCAGTTGTAAGGAGGATGAAGCCAGTATTGCTGAGCTCAGAAAGGATTGAATTACCTAAGGAAATACAGGAGTTGTTAGAAGAATTTCATGATATTGCAGCAGAGGAGTTACCTGATAAGTTACCTCCAAAAAGAAGCATCAGCCATCATATCGATTTTATACCAGGAGCGAGTTTACCAAATAAGGCAGCGTACAGGATGAGTCCAAAGGACAATGAGGAGGTACGCAAGCAAGTTCAGGAATTATTGGACAAAGGGCTGATCAGAGAAAGCTTAAGTCCCTGTGCCGTACCCACAGTCCTTGCGCCTAAGAAGGGTGGCGAATGGCGAATGTGTACAGATTCGCGAGCTATAAACAAGATCACCATCCGCTACAGGTTTCCCTTGCCTAGGATGGATGACATGATGGATTGCCTTAGTGGAGCAGCATATTTTACAAAGATCGATCTGAAGAGTGGGTATCATCAGATCAGGATTAGAGAAGGCGATGAATGGAAGACAGCCTTCAAGACCAATGAAGGGCTGTACGAATGGCTAGTTATGCCGTTTGGATTGAGTAACGCTCCAAGTACATTTATGAGACTGATGAATGAAATGTTAAAGGAATTTATTGGAAAATTCGTGATAGTCTATCTGGATGATATTTTGATCTTTAGCAGGACAAAAAGGGAACACCTTCAGCACATTCGAAAAGTATTCGAGAAGCTGCAGCAGAACAAACTGCTGGTGAATCTGAAGAAATGCACTTTCCTACAGAAGGAGTTAATATACCTGGGATTTGTAGTGGCAGAAAATGAATTGAAAATGGACCCAGAGAAGATTACAACAATCATGAGTTGGCCGTCACCAAAGAGTTTATTCGAGGTACGTAGTTTTCACGGTTTAGCAAGTTTTTATCGGAAATTTATTAAGAATTTTAGTGAAATCTGCGCGCCGATGTTAGAAACCATCAAAAAGGCTAGTCAACCTTTTTGCTGGACAAAAGCAGCAGAAGACAGTTTCCAACTTCTGAAACGAAAGATAACAGAGAGGCCAATCTTGAGGCTGCCCGACTTCAGCAAACCTTTTCAGGTTCGATGTGATGCAAGCGGAACAGCTATAGGTGCTGTACTCAGTCAAGAGGACAGACCTGTGGCATTCTTTAGTGAGAAACTAAACGAAAGCCGGCAGAAGTACTCGTCCTACGATAAAGAATTCTATGCAGTGGTTCAAGCCTTGAAGCACTGGAGGCACTACTTACTCGGCAGTGAGTTTGTCTTGTTCTCAGACAATTCTGCGTTACAGTATATAACGCAGCAACACAAATTGAACCACAAGCACGCCAAGTGGGTGGAGTACCTACAAAGTTTTACTTTCGTGCTGAAGCATATAGGCGGAACTGCCAACAAAGTGGCGGATGCTTTGAGCAGAAGAGTTTTACTCTTACAGGAAAGCGGCATACAAGTAATGGGGTTTGAATATTTGAAGGACTTGTATCAGATGGACGCAGATTTCAAAGAAGCCTTTGAGGCATGCCAGAATCCTGTTTTACGAAATACAAGCCCATGGCTGGATTTTAATTTACAGGACGGATTGTTGTTTCGTGGAGGACAGCTATGTATTCCAGATTGTTCGATGAGGGAAAATTTAGTGAAGGAGAAGCATAGCGGGGGTTTGGCAGGACATTTTGGCATTGATAAAACATTGGAATAGCTAGGACACTTCTACTACTGGCCGAAGATGAGTCGAGACGTACAGAGGTATGTAACCAGATGTAAGATCTGTCAACTGGCGAAAGGACACAGCCAGAATGCTGGGTTATATACACCCCTACCAGTTCCAAGCAGACCTTGGGATTCAGTCAGTATTGACTTCGTCCTGGGATTGCCAAGAACCCAGCGGGGGTATGATTCAGTGATGGTGGTGGTTGATAGATTTTCCAAAATGGCTCATTTCATTCCGTGCCGGAAGACTAGCGACGCCACTTATGTGGCACACCTCTTCTTTACAGAAGTAGTTCGACTACATGGCTTACCAAGGACTATAGTTTCAGACAGGGATGTGAAATTTACGGGGCATTTCTGGCGCACCCTGTGGAAAAAGCTGGGCACACAGTTAAACTTCAGCTCCGCGTATCATCCGCAGACTGACGGACAGACCGAAGTAGTTAACAGGAGTTTGGGAAATTTATTGAGGAGTCTGACCGGAGAAAACTCGCGATTATGGGATCGAGCTCTAGCCCAGGCCGAATTCGCTTACAACGATTCGCCTAACCGGAGTACTGGACTAAGCCCATTCCAGATATTGTATGGTATGCATCCGCGGGGAGTACACGAATTGCGAGATTTAGGACAGCTGGAAAGGAGGAGCGCAGACGGGGAAGATTTTGTCGAGGCAATGAGCGAACTGCATGACAAAGTCAAGATGAAATTGCAGGACAGCACGCAGAAATATAAACAGCATGCAGATGTTAAGCGGCGTGAGGTACATTTCGAAATTGGAGACGAAGTGCTTGCGCATTTGCGTCGGGAAAGGTTTCCTAAGGGAACTTATAACAAACTAAAGTTCAAAAAAATCGGCCCATGCAAAATCCTTCGCAAATTTTCAGCGAATGCGTACGAGATTCAGTTGCCACCTGATATAGGCATATCGCCCATATTCAACGTGGCAGATCTGTTTCCGTATCAGGCCCAGGCAACAGACGAAAACATGGTACAGCCACAACGGGACACCCAGTTCGAGAGCAGTCTTTGGAAGAAACAGTTACCGTCGGTTAAGACTCATGAAATTGAAGGGATTATCAACACACAGGTAGCTAAACGGACGCGTAGGAAGGAGTATCTGCGTTACCTTGTCAAGTGGAAGGACCGTCCCCTAGAGGACAGCTCTTGGCTCGACGAAGCACAGATACAAAGGGCAGGTTATTCGGTGGAGGAACTCATGGAACGGAGCCATGAGAACTCTCTTTTACCCCGGCAGCCTGATGCAGGAGCATCTGGACGACAGGGAGGAGACCGAAACGGGACACATGAGGTTTCAGAAAAAGACTAAGGAGACTAAGCAAATTGACAAGGGACAGCAAGGCTGTCAATTACTTTTAAGTTAATTTTATTTTCTTTTGTCAGAGTCAGCTACAGGTATTTAGAATCTCTGTTAATTCATTTTAATTAGTTTATTTTTTTTTTACAGCTGTCAGTGATTATTGTCACCAGTAGAATTAGTTTATTTTACCTAAAGTCCACAGTCACCTTTGTGGGACCAGTATTAGAATAGTTGGGAGTCAAGTACAGCCAAGAACTGAATGATTTCGGTTATTCAACTATTTTGTAAACGGTTGAGAACCAGTTACCAACCGAATCCTCGAGGGAAACAAAAAAACGAAAAACAATCGCATTGGGGGTTCAGTTCGGCAGCAAAGAAAATAAACAGAGAAAGTATTGTCATTACTTTTACAGAAAGAACTTCATTCCTCTGAATATTAAATTTTCCTCTTCTAGAAATGACTACGTATGACAGAGTAAATTCATAATCCTATGTAAAGCTTTATTTCTGAGAATTAAACATTTTTTTTTCTGTACATTACTGTGATAAAAACAATAACAGAATCGAAAGACTGTAATCTACAGTCGAATCTATGTAAACAAAATTGCACAGGTAAGTAAATATGCAGACAAACGAGTTTAAGGAATAATTTCCAGTCACCGCGCATATACCGACCACATACAAGCAACAAAGATAGCTAACGAATCATGGAATAAGACGCAGGCAAACTACAGCAAGTAACCAGACAAGGAACGAACGTACGAGTCCGGGTAAGGCACCGAACCAAAACAAACATTTGAAATCAAATTCGAATATAAACAGTTGCATATATATATATTGTCATATCGGTCTGAATCAAAATAAATTAGTTACAGTCATCCATATGACGAGGGCCGAGACCCTTACGCTTTAAAACAAGCGTGACCACAAAACTTACAACGAATCCATACATCGTATTGAAGACCAGTAACAGACCCTACGGAGGCCGAGTCTACTACAAACTATTGCAAACAGACAGTGCCGTGTAAGGCCAAAAGGAACAGAAGAAACCCTTTTCTTTTCCAACAAGACCGATAACATATCTACCTACAGGCAAACGGAATAACAAGACAAACGACTAGCGGAAAAAGACTCAGAACTACCCGGGAATTGAGGCCACCGATTATTGCAGACAACCACAGTGCCGCCACCTGTAATACACCACAAAACAAGCACATGAGTCAGGGTTTTGGGAAGGGAACCCAGAAAACAAGACCGTGACTTACTAAGTGCCGAGCCTCAACAGAACAAAAAGAAAGAAATAGAATTATGTAGTTATGAGTAAGGGTTGCAAACGAGAGAGTTATTTACCTGAATAGGAGCGGACTCCATGATATCGAGCACACCCACCTGACCACGGAGGAGCCGAAGAGGTCAGTGAAGATTCGATAAACGAAAACAAGATTATAGCAGGGAGAGATAACTTACAGGTCGGGATAGCTGAGCGCCGAGGCCGAGAGCGACAGGTCCTCGAAAGCATATCGTTCTGGAGCAGAGTAAGGACGCCGAGGCGTGAAATAACCAAACAAATACCATGTATTCACCAACATACCAATACGCTTAGCTAAGGAGTAAATCAACAGAGAAAGCCGAGAATAAAACCAGTGACAGAGACGCGGAACCAGAGTAAACTTACCACAGCAACCAAGTGACAGAGGTACCAGCGGAACTACGGTGGAAAACCACATCCTCCGACCAGAAAATCACCAAAGACGACCACACACAGACAAAGATTTCCAAACACAGAGCCGAACCAGAAAATCAGTTGCAGAGCGTCGAAGTTTCCAGCACAAATGACCAAAACGCGAAAAGGCAACAACAATAAACCATAACAGAGAATTAGGGTTACCCCAGATCGAGGCGGACAGGTGCCGGACGGAGGAGAGGCCAAGTACGAGGGGTAGGTCGACCGAGTACAGAACAGTAAATGAGCAGGTCAATCATATCCGATTGGCAATAACAACCAAATCAATTCACCAAGTTCGAAAGGTACCGGGCGCAGCGGAGTCGAGGCAGGGCCACGTGGACGGGCCACATCACTTGTTTAGCCTAAATTAAGGTTTTAAAATTTTTAAATTTATAATCTAAATTGTGCAAGACAAATTCAGCACAAGGATTTTAATTTTTTACATTAAAAAGGATCAAATTTGAATATAGTTCTTTTGTTCTTCTACCATACTTGATTGCATACATTCATTGGCACGAAATATTTTTAGCAACTAACCCACTTAATTTAGGAGTTTAGTTAGATGAGGAAAAGTTCTAATATTATATATTTTTCCAAATGTTTAACCAATTATTAAACCACTTAGCTTTAAAAATGACTTTATCTAGATCTAAATTCTTAAATCCTTTATGACCAATCTAGTTTATCTTTCATTAACTTTAAATTTGTTATACGGCACGATTCAACAAAATGTGTGTTCTAAGAAGTATCAATTAACAAATAAAATTCTGTTTATTTATTTTACATGGGTGTTCTTAATTTAACATTTTAATAAAAGTGTTCATATTTTTCTTTCATTGATATATTTTGAGTGAAAGAGACTTCATGGTTATAGTTCCATGTATGACATGACTCTCTATAAGAACTTATTTAAATTTGTATCTCCAGCATAACAGTTTAATCGTGTACCCTTATGCTATCATTGACTTTTATTTAACACATTTATTTTATGTGTGGAAATAATTAAAATGCCTAATCTATTTGGAATTATTACACGTTACTTCAACCCTTTTTCTTTCCATCTCAAGACACAATTTTATTCTTTGGAATTGTTTCATGACTATGGTTTTCATGAAATCATTCCATTTATAATTCTAGGGTGGTGAGTGTAAATATGTCTAGTTTGGTTATTGTAAATATTTTCGGCAATATTTTTTTTGGATATATCGTTGAATATTAGGATAAATGGTAGATTTTAGATTTATGTGGTGTGTTTTTATAAATAAAGAATTTGGATTTTCCACTGTAATGTTTGGAAGTTGTCAATGTTTCAAATCTATAATCTATTTTAGGATAAATGACCACTCAAGTGGAACCCCTAATTCCAATTGGATTGTGATTATTTTTATAGTGTTACTAGGTTTTTTGACCTATGGTTACTAAATGCTTGAACTCAATACATGAAAGATATCTTGATAAAATGTGGTGTCTACTTTTCAATGTTTAAGTTTCATGAGTACAATATTTATTTGGTTGCAACATTTTCCATGGCACATTGAGTTTCCATCTTGAATTTAAAGATCATGTGATTAATCATTGTGCTCTCCTTATGGATGTTCTACTCTTGTTATATGAATTAACACAGTTGAAGTTGCATTGTGAATAAACTAAAACGAATGGAATAACTAATCTACATTTATAGAGACTTGCACAAGACATATTTTTATGACATATTATAAATAATCCCATAAATTTGATTTGCACCACAATTGCTATTTAAATTGTGTGAGTGTACTCATTTACTAAATTTGCACCAACATCCTTAATCTTTGGATATCAAACACCATCAAGTGACCACTGGGGTTTGGGACCTTTACCCTTAGAAATCTCCTTGATTTTGAATCCTTTAGTGAGTTAGTTAGTTCGGCTAGTCCTAAACATTTTATTCCCTACTCATGATAAACCCACTATTAGTTAAGGAAATCCCCCCTTGGATTTGTAAATTTTCCAAGCTTAAAGAGTGGAGTGAGTCACTAAGTCACATATCGCGGCCACTTGATAATGTCCTTAGGTTTTCCTCTTTGGGTGAGTAAAGAGTGGAGTGAGTCACTAAGTCACAAGTCACGACCACTTGATAGTGTCCCTAGGTTTTCCTCTTTGAGTGAGGTTAGGGATTTTTCTATAGGAAGAGTCTGAGTGAGAACATTTTGCGGGTAAAGTCCATTCCCTTGTATTCAAAGTTTGGCTTCAACAAAATTTGGTGAGTAAGATTTAAAGGTTTTCATGAGATTAATTCACTTGATGACTCAATTGAAGGGACGAAGCCTAGTCCCCATATAATTTTTAAGGTTGGATTTCTTGCAAGGTGAAGCAAGCATCTATGTTGGCATCTTAGTTTTCATGACGCTACTTTGGATTGAAGTTGTGAGACATGGAACCTTGGGATTTTATTGAAAAACTCCCTTCTTTTATCTAGATGGAATTGATGGATATCCCCATAAGTACCCTCTAGAATGGGTAGAAATCCATCCCAAGTATGATGGAATTAAATCTTATGCCACTCAACATAATGCCTCATTTTTAGAATAAGTGCTAGAATATGATGCAACTCATGAGGATGTCCTTATCAAGCTCTTCACATTTGCTTTGGACTGGAAGGAGCAAACCATTGTAAAACATAATAGGTTCCCAAGACAATATTTTCATGCGATCAATTGTTTAGAATCTTCCTCAAACATTAGGGTCCTATTCATTAAGATTTTGATGATGTTTTTAGAATCTATGAGATGATCTTCCAAAGTAATGGAAGGAATAAATCTATTAAGGCCACTGCGGATCATGTGATTAAAGAAACACTTTGCAATTTCATGGAAAGTCAATCATTTGAAAGATGTGTGGATAAATAATTTTCTCATGTCCCCTTTCAAGAACAAGAATTGCCTTATCGACACATTGAAGGTCAAACTAATGAAGAATATCATAGAGAAAATAGGTTTGGACATTTAGAAGATTAGATTAGGATTTAAAATGATAGGAAAGGAAAAATAGATGGAATTTTCCCTATTTTTCATAGGAATCTTTCATTAGAGTTGGGGGATGAGATAAGTAAAAATAGAGAGGAAAATAATGTCGTTTTGAACTTAATTAAGAAACAAGAGTCTATGGTTACAACCCATGAGGAAGATGTTTCCAAAATTGAAAACAAGAAGGGAACACGGATGAAGGGTTAGCCATGACATTTCTAGAGAACAAGAGTTACTCCACAGCCTTAGAAAAATGATGAAGATCAATCATTTAGTGAGACGCTTATGAAGGAAATGTCAATTCATGGGAAGCATGACTTTATGGATGAAGCATAAGAATACTTCATGAGAAGAAATTTTTTAATGATGACCACATGAGTGACATAGAAATTCAAGTATCCATCGAGGAACAACTTTGTGAATAAAATTCAAATATGAATGTAAACTTTGAAAATGATCAAAACTTTGTTTCTTATCCACATGAAGTCAAGAAATTAATGAATAGTGTCCCTTGAAAAAATCTTGAACTTTTTCATTCATCTTATGAGGATTTTGAGAGGGTAAATTTTGAAGATGAAGTAGTAAACTCTCCCTCATCCCATAAACGAAATGATGAATTTGAATGCCTTATTGACCTTTACCACATCGCATCTAAATGGGATATGAACTATTTTTACATGGAATATGATCCCATTTACAATATTGATTTTGAGAGAGAAGAAATAATTAATGAACATGGAATTAATGAAGTATTTAATTTAGAATATTTTGATAATCCATATCTTAAACAACAAGGAGTAAGTGTCCCCCACTCATGTAAAGGGTTAGTGGTGAGGGGGTTGTCATAAATATTGAACATTATTTACCATGTGTTCCCAAAATCATATCCTTGACCTATAGAGCATATCCTTGACCTATAAATGTCTTCATCTTCATTTCTTATCTTTGACTTATTCGTTTTCCTTCCATTTGACTAAGAAAGGCATTAAACATCAATGTTTTCCATTCAAATCCAAGTTAGAGCCATCGTCTCAACCTCTTAACCATAACTGTGAAATTGTTCATTCCAATAATTATTATATCGCTTGATCGACCTTTGGACGGATGAAATATGTGGAAATAATCACAAATCATGGTTTAATTTGGACCTTATGCTTCATGATCATGGTTTTACTTTAAATCCAAACTTAAATATGATCAAGTCTCTCCTCAATACACAATTTTCAATATCTCCCTATTTTGGTTTATAACCAATCACAAGGGAAACCATTGTGGATGAATTTCTCAAGTGGTCATATTGGATCTGACTTCAATTAAAAACTACATCATTTACTTAGCCAATAGCTTAAAAAGGAATAAACTATTTTGAACAAGTAGTGTAGTTGTTGTATGCTTTTCATTCTTTGCTTGTGTTCTTGCTTTGCTTATATTAGTTTCATTTCATAGTTAATTTCATTTATGCTTTCTTAGAATCATTGCGTGTTTATTTCATTTCATGTCCTTTCAACACGATTTTGACAGTAGTTTATCAATGGTCGTAGATTCCCCTTGCTCTCATGTCTTCCAAGTTAGATATTATGGAAATTACAAGTTTAGATATTTGTGAGATCAAATATTTTGGAGTTCTCAAACACTCTTGATGTGAGAGTGCATGTCCTCGAGTAAGAGCCATGTGCTTCCCTTTTTGAGTAACTACCTCAGAGACACACTCTTTGAGTGTGGTGTTGCATAAACAAGGTTCATGTTCTAGCTTCTCATATCCATGCTTCTCTTTCACTCCATCATACTATTGTGTTATTCTACAATGGTATGTTAGCTTAGGTTCCCTAAACGATTCATCTCATATGTGTTAACAAGGATTACACCATGATGATTTCCTTGAGTTGGTATGATTCTATGCATTTTTTCGTAGCTTTGAAATGGCGTTGATAGTTCTGACTTGTTTCTAAGAGTGCTATGATATAGATATGAATATTCATCATTTATAACTTAGTAAAAATTTTACCCTTTAATCTCATTTAACCATAGGGAACATAATTGTCCTCGATTAAGTGTCTCTTGGCCTAGGCCACTATGTACTACCAGGAATCAAGGTGGATAACATGCTTATATCAAATCCATACTTGACATTTTCTGCAACTTCCTTTACATTTCTATCTCATACATACAGTGAGTTACATTCTCTACTTATGAATAGCTTATAAAATGTCACCAAAAAGTTTTGAATGAAGAATGCAAAGAAAAAATAAAGCAAATCTTAAACATAAATATAAAAATAAAAATAATAAAATAAATTAAAAAACAAAAACAAAAACAAAAAACAAAAAACAAAAAACAAAAAAATGTTGGGAGGTATATAGAAATTCGTTGTAGATTCAAACTGCTAATTGTAATTTTCTGAAACAAAGGACTTGAATCTACTCTACTCGTCAGCAAAAACAATTAATCGATCGAGAAATCACAAAACATACAAAAGAAAGGATTCAATCAACACATTACACAATGATTTCCCGCGGAAAGCCATAGCTAAAAACCCTTGTTATATGTATATTGCATTAGTTAAAAAGAACTAGAATATTATAATGCTTTGCTCAAGCCCGAGCAACCTCTGCATTATCTCTATCTGTCTCACAACTTCCTAGACAAGCCTTGGCCAATACTTAACCAATTTTCTGCTTGCCCAAGTCCCTATTTCCTTGCATTGTTTTCTTGGGAATTATTCCCTATTAATTATGGAAATTCCTCAATTGGAATTACGCAATCCATCATAGGCCTTCCTCTGACTACATGCACCACCTATACAATTTGGGTGATTTTACAACTAATAGTACATTGCCCTTGAACTCCAATCTCAACTAGGTAACTCCCAGATCGATCACACATGCATGAGTTATTTATGAATGAATTATCTGTTAACTAGTTGAACACATGAAGCAACACTCCACTACTAGACCTCCTACTAGTTTCTCCATCAATTGGAACTAGTTTAACTGACTTTAACTCGGTTAAACTGAATTAATTAACTACAACTCAAAATAAATTCAACGAGGGCTCCTATAAAGTAGGAGCCACTCTACATGACTCAAGTTAGACCCTCACTCGAATTAACTGAGCCAACTAAGTCAAATTAACTTAGTTAATCGTACAAGTTGTCTTCTGATGTGGAATTACAATTTTTCTCCTAATTTAATTCAAGGGAAAATTAAATCAAGATTTTTTCTTGTTGCATTTTCAACAAGGTAAAAAGCAAAGAAAAATGAAAGAAACAAGTCATGTCACTTAAATAAAAGGCCCGCCCCCTAAATTCCTAGTTGAATGCCCATCCATAGAAAAAGGACTAAGAAATTGAAGAAAAATATCAAAAAAGAGAACAAAAGTGTTGTAAAAAAAATTAAATAAATAAAGTAGATAATGGAAGGAGCTCTGGAAACCCTTGCAGCAACTAGGGTTTTACCATAGTCGTCCAATCTTTGCTTTTTTTGCGTGGATTTTCTACAAATCGTTCAATGGAAAATCCTTGTAATTCGACAAAAAAGACAATTTCTTTTGTAGGTATGGCTATCGGTCAAGCTAGCTCTTCTTCGGTTTCATACAGTTCTATGCTCAAATTTGGTTTTAGTCTTCTAGTGGTTAAAGAAATTCCTTCCCTCAATGTTCATGTGGATCAAGAAGCTTTTTGTTGTAAAAAAAAAAATTGAAGAATGGCTTGGTTTGCAAGTTTAATGGGTACTAGCCACGGTTGGCCGATCTACACAAATGGATCTCTGAGTCTTGGAAGTCCCTTTTGATGGACGAACTGAACATTTTCCCTATGGCTTGGGGTTTTTTTGTGGTTTTTTATAAAATAGAGGACAAGAAGGCCATCTGTGAAGCTGGGTCGTGGTTTTGATGTAGTGTTGGTCTCTTCATGTAGCCTTGAACTCCCACTTTTGATCCAGTAACGACATCAATCTCCACAGCCCCAGTTTGGGTAAGGCTTCTGGACCTTCCCTTACATTTATGGAATCTTATATTGCTTTCCTCCATTGGGAATGCACTGGGAAAGTTTTATCGTCATTGTTCCTGAAACACGGAAAAATAAAATAAAATAAAATAAAATAAATAATAATAATAATAATGTAAAAGCTACTTATTCCCGCATTTGTGTGAAGATGGACTTCAACAAGGTTTTCCTACAGAGATCAATTTAATGGATCCAAACTATGTTTGGGTCCAAAAGCTTGATTATGAGAATATTACATTTCGATGTAGACCATGCTATGAAAAGGGGCATGTAATTAAAAACTACACCAAACATTCTCAAGGTAGTAAACACCGAAAAAAAATCCCGAGGGCCCAAATGGTGGGAAGGAGCACAAGGTGATCATTGTATGGTATACAAAGATGAAGAGCTTCAGGACAAAAAAGAACTAGACAAGAAGTAAGCAGATACGACCAAATAAATAGCATTCGCGACAACAAAATCCTTCGGTCGATAGTAAGGATTCCCGAACACATCATTAGTCGAAAAGCAACAATCCCTTCTGTACAACGAATCTCCTCTGGAAACCACAAGGAATAATGTTGAAAATGAAACTTCTTGGGTAAATCAAGTTGATGAGGAAGATCTCAAAAATATGATCATGCACTTTCCGAAGAATGATCCACCAAAATTTGCAGAAAATGTGGGTTGGATTCAAGTTGGGAAGAAAGGAAAAAGTTTTTCACCAAGAAAAACAAGAAGCCAGACTAGATCAAAATAAAATCAATGAAAAATGGAATGTAAATGTGGGATATTGGGGTTTCTTAGGAATTTTTTACTTGGAAAGAGACAAAAAAATTGTTATGGGGAACTTGCTTGAGGTTTTGGATTGAGGCTTCGTGCTCAATCTTAAATTTGCAAGTCGCGGATATTTATGAAACATGTAAATGATTCCAGCCATGTATCCAATTGTTTTAATATAAATGTTATCTGTTTCGTTAAAAAAAATTTAAAAAAAAAATGTTAAGTAAAAACCCCCCCTCAAAAAGGTTTGCAATAAAGAAATAAAGACTCCTAATAAAAAAAAGGACTAGTTAGACCAAGGTAACCTAAGACATCATTTAATGACTTTGAAGGTTATTTCAAAGGCTTTTCCCTGGTCATCTTTCATAAATTACATCATCCTTCCCTGTTTTTAACCAAGAAACTAAGAAAATACCTTATGTCCTACTTTAAAGAAACATATAAAGGGGATAAGGTTATGATAGCATGGTTTGCTTACGGAATTTGTTAAAATTCCCTAGATTATGTTAAACTAGATTATGTATGTTTTGGTGCCTAACAATATGGATTTTTTAATCATGATAGGTTATGGCACTACACATTACTATTCATGCATTGTCCCATAATATCCATGTACACCGGATTCGGATCTATGATAGAACGGATGCCACATTATCATTGAGATGTCCACATTAAGACATCACACACTTGTTAGTGTATGGAGAATGCATGAACCACTTGGAGGAATATTATGACATGTGTGGGTGGTTATATGTGGTTAGAACACATTTTTTACCAAAACCAACTACAAGAGAAATGATTTTTGAAAGAGTGCCTAGATTTTTGTCAAATTAACGACATTGGATATCAATTGACTGCATGGTTTTCGAAATGAGATCATAATAGAAAATCAATTAAAAATTCACTGAGTTGTGATTTCATAGAAATTACCCTATAGAAAGTATCATGGGTTTTGACTACTTCATGAAGAGATGCATATGTATATATTGTCATATCGGTCTGAATCAAAATAAATTAGTTACAGTCATCCATATGACGAGGGCCGAGACATGACATGACTTTTCATGAAGAGATGCTTGATATATAAGCAAGCCTCTGATTCTCATTTGTAAATCATTCATTTTTATTCATATATTTAATATGATATTTATATCCTCAATGGATAACTTCATAATCCAAGTTTCCTAGAATAATTAATTTGTAGAAAGAACTTTGTTCACTTCATTTGATATATAATTAAACACTATTATATAAGTTACAAAAAGAAGGAATTATATTTGGGATTGACTTAAGATTGTTAATATTATTTAAAAGAATAAGGGGCCAATACAAAAAGGAAATACTTTTACTCAGAAAAAGTTGGTTTTATAAGAGGCCAGTTGGGAAAAGCAACAAGAGAATTATTTCTTATATTCTCAAGGTACATTTATAAGGACATTATATATATCAAAAAGAAGTTTTGAAGCATAAAAAAAGAAAAAGGTTAACGGAAAGTATAAAAACTAGAATCCATTTTAGAGAAAGAAACGTGAATTATACTTTAAAGAAGATTAAAAATATTAAAGTACCTTTTAGGATAAAAATTTAAATAAAAAATAAATAAATAAATAAATTGCATACAAAGTTAAAAGAAGTGAAGAAAAAGAAAAAATATGGAATCCCTGAGTAGAGAACAAAGACAATCAATCGCAAGAGATATAGAACAACTAATTACAAGAATGGAGCGACACGCTGAGAAGAGAGAATGGATTCCTTCTTCCATTCTTTACATCCATCATCACTTCCACAGAATGATGTTATCCAGTGTACCGAGAAAATGCAGCTAAAAAATCAAGAGAATGACAAAATAGCCAAAATTCAACAAAGCAAGGAAGTGTTAGAATGCGAACTTAAAAATCTTGTGGATATACATTACAAAGAAATAATGGAAAATGACTAAAAATATTCTTGGCTCAAAGACCATGTCGAAAAATTATTGGCACAAGTGAAAAAGACTAAAGTCTCAGAGAAAGAACTCAAGCAGCGTTTATCGGAATAAGAGGAGAAAAATTTACGTTTAAAGAACCTTAATAAAATTTATTGGAACAAATCAAAGATCTAAAAAATGAAAAACTTAAAATTCAAAATGCTGAAAATAAAGTTGATGAATCAAAAACCAAAGAACTTTTACGTTTGAGAAACCATAATCAAAATTTGCTCAATCAAACTAAGAAACTTAAGGAGGATAAGAATGCATTAAAAGATAAGTTGGAACAAGTCACTTAAGAAGAAGTATCAAAATCTCCAGTCACAACAGTTCAAGTTGAAAATAAGGGAACCAATACCGATCCAATGAATATGACAACTCAAGACGACAAGTCAGTTGAATAAACGACACACGTAGATGTTGCAGTTCAAACAATGGACATCCCAAATAAATGTTCCATAACCAATTCAACAACAACTTCGCCAGAAGAAAATCTAAAAACTTTATATCGACATCGGAATCATGAGAATAGACAAATCAACCAAGTTGTGTATCAAGACCATTCAAACTGTAGACAACAAATTAATGTTTCAGAGAATAATGACGTAACATCAATTCAGTCTTATGCTGACAAGTCGTTACATAATTTTAGTGATCAGAATCCTATACAGAAGATTAATCTGGGATGGTCTGATCCCTTCTCAGTGCAACAATTTTGTTTGTCACTAAGAAGATCTTATCAACTTGTATCGACGAGGATGACTATTCCGATACGGAAAGACTTTCGAAGCAGAAAAAGAGATCAAGCCTTTTTCATCGACAAGCTTTGAAGACAAAGCTTTTTGAGAAAGAAGGCAATGTAACGAATAAAATATATAAATAATATAAATATTATGTAAAAAATAATAATCATAAATAATAGTTAGTTAAGCTAGTAATTAGGTTGAAGAAGCATGTCTAATAGGACATGACTCTTCATGAAGAGACGCTTGGTATATAAGCAAACCTCTCGTTCTTATTTGTAAATCATTCATTCTTATTCATACTTAAATCATTCATTGTTCTCCCTTCTTCATATACTCGTATGAAATATATTACAGTTAAAAGAATTGAAAGAAAAGTTGATAATTATATTCTCTTCTGGTCTATCTGTAATTATTGTATTCTCCACAAATTTAGCATTCAATACATTATAACCTTAAAATTTATGGATTCTTTTGTTGTTCTAGTCCATTCCTAGGCGCTCAGATCATCGATAATATGGATGAGGTCAGATGAGCATATGTGGCAGCCTTCTCATGTAAACTGTACCCTCCAATAGCAATGTCCGTGTTTGAAGACGTTCCTATTTTTGAAAAAAACAAATTATTGCATCTATAAAAATATTTGAACTAACTATACAATCCACCACTCATGCACCCAGAAAAACAAAGTGAAAACATAGATGCAGGCACTCTGAAAGCACGTACATTCAGCCTTAAATTTAAGAACAGAAATAAAGTTATTTCTGTGCATCCAAACACAGTTGAAGAAGAGAAAGACATGCAATGCTGGAGCTAAAATATTATAAATTAGCCCTGAGGCTAGAATGATCAAAGCAAATTTAAGAATATACTGTGGCCAAAAATTGACGTGATTCTGTGACAATAGATACCCACATGGCAACCATGCAAGGCTAGAGAACATGGAATCAAAGACGGCCTTGAAAACATTGGTAACCACTCATTTTACATTTACATTTTTTTTTGAGTTTATTGCTTATTTTTCCCTCAAAATACATTTTTCTTCAAAATAACCCCTCTAGAAGAAGCAAATATTGAGTTATCCTTACTAGGCTAAATATGCATGGAATGATTTCAGAAAAGAGAGGCATTAAAGAGGAAGATTGATCTTCCACATTCTTGTAGAACATGTTCATTATATCTAAATACTTCACTTCAGAATTTGAATAAAAGCCATGGACAACTCAAGAAAATGGTAGTTTCAAAGAGAATAAATTCACAAACTTACAAACCTGACCATAAACAATTTCGCAAGAAAATGTCATATTTTGAATACAATTTGGCATATCAATGCCAAACATGTGATGCAGAATAACCTGAATTCAGGACAGAGATACAACACACGAGAAAGTTGTTCTCATTTTATCCAGTCCAATATTAGCTTAGAAATGATATATCCCATTCTGACTAATAACCACTCAGTAACCCTGCCTGTCGATAGAAAATTGCCGCAGCTAACTTAACAAAATCAATCTGTAGCTTGTACACAATCAGGATAATAGTACAATACTAGAACAGGTAACAAACAGATGAAGTAGCAATCAAGTGTACCTTCATGCAAAATGCAACTCCATACTTGTATTTGTGGATTTGAGTTGATTTTCCATCCTCCAGTATAAAGATCGTCATTTCTTTAATAACTTACCCCTTGTCAATTACAGTTTGTTCACCTGTTCTATGTTTGGAAAGGTTTAGAATGTGCTCTTGTAGCTTTTCGCATAGGCTCTGAACTTCACCATCGGATCCATATGCTCTGGATATGTCAGAAAGAGCTTTACAATGCCATTCTTCCTGAGTTAGCGACACAGGTGATACTGGTGGCTGGAGGAAAGGATGTTCTAACAACTGAGGAATTCGTAACCGTTCATTTCGATTCCAAGCAAGACATTTTTTCATAATATCTAGAAGCCATGGATTAGAGACAGGGCCATACGTGATCTTATGATCTTTGTTTGTTATCTCTTTGTATTTTGACCAAAATGTAGTAAAATCTGCAAATGGTGTCTTCCCATATACCATTTGATATAGAATACATCCTAGTGACCAAATATCAGAGGGTCGCCCACATTTAATTATCTTTCCATTTTCATCCTGATCATTGCACATAAATGCCTCTGGAGACATATAATTCAAAGTCCCAACCTGCAATGTTGCCATTTCATGAGCTTCTTACGAATGTCAGTTTGCATCACCTAGCATTTTCAAACATTATAATGTTAAATAAAGAAACAGCCTGGAAGAGAGCTCTCTCTAATACCTGTGAGTCTCGTTGAATATTTGTAGTGTCACTTTGTATTGCTTTAGCAATTCCGAAGTCAATCAGCTTTAGCACACCCTTGACCAAAAGGAAATTTGCAGGTTTCAAATCTGAATGCACAATACGCTCCTCATGTATTGTATTAACAGCCTTGAGAACTTGCTGTAGAAAAAAAAAAAACATGTCACATGAATGGCAATTTTCAGAAACGTCATTGTATAAAAAAACAAGATTTGTATTAAGACTACTAACTTAAGAAGATTACAAAGGCAACCCATTTATTTACTAAGGCAAAAATAATGAAAATAGAGGTAAACGATATGAGTGTTTAGACCCCCTGTAGTTGCAAGCTAATAATACATGAAAGTGGATGCCATTAGCATCAAAAAATGAGCAGGGTGTTGAAAGAGTAAACCTTGACAAAAAAACATACTGTGGTACTTACAAATTGGCTTAGGCCTGCTTGAAAATTCAAAGACCCCATGATTCGGTTTGCTAGCAATAAGAGAACCCTGTCTAGACAGTAAGCGTATTCATAGCTCACATTTGTAACCCTGCCTAGAAGTGAGGTAACATTTGTAGACACCAACTATGAACATTAACTCAATTGTGCCTCTACTACCAGCATGGAAGAGTATGTAGCAGTTTGCACACAATTACAAATAGTACTTCACAGTACAAAGGAATGTATGAGTCCAATCCATATATCAGTCATGCAGGCCAAGCGTAACAACTCAATTTTGATCCCCAGGTTAGCAATGTATAATTGTATATATTATGAATGGCAAAGGGACTAGCGATGTAAATATGCAAACATTGTACACTGAAAAATAATAAAGTGAAATACACCACCGACTACAAGATGGATATGGACAGAGTCATAGGGGTCTATGATTCCACAAGAAAGGGGGCTCAATGCAGAGGTCCAAGGCAGAATTCCAAATGCCTATAATATCATGTCATTTTCCTGAATTAATTTTTATTACCATATAATCCCCATTTGACTTGCTAAAACCAATCATTGGGTGCATGTGTGAGGTTAGTAGAAAAGTCATCTAAGCTAGTTACTGAAGCATGGGTTTAAGTACACTCATGTAAGAGATGAGAGAGTCAGCTCACTTATTTATAACAGCCTGAGGACAATCATCTTTGGGTAGAGTGAGAGTCAAGTAATCACGCATGGAAGAGGAAAATTTCAAGTAGAGAGTATAGTTAGTTATGCAGGCAGCAAGAAGTGAAGAGAAGCAAAGTTTAGTGCTGTGCAAAGCAGGAAATCATTACTGTAGGTCGAGGTCAACTTGTTGAAACTGGTAACATAGTTTTAAAACCCGGCCCAGTCCAAACCAGCTGGTTGGACAGGCCCAGGTATCAAACAGGCCAGCAACCCCGACTGGTGGGCCAGTTTGTACTGATTTGGTACCAAACCAGTTCAAACTGGCCCAAACCGGTCAGTCCTGTTTTGAACTGGCCAAGCAGGTCAGGCCACACAGACCCCACATGCACAGGCACTTGAAATGGGTTTCTAGGCTGGTTTTATATTAAAAAAAGGTATATAAATGAGCAAACTTTTCATATTCACCCTGACATGATATATCGATGAGCAAACTTTGTATATTTTGTCTCTAACGGCTTGGAATCGGAAAAATCATTTTTTTATTAAAAAATAATTGTTTTATGTATATTTAAAAAAACCAATTCATTGAATCTGGTTTGATCCAACTACAAGTCAAAACCTGATTTGATATGTGGTTGATTCGAAGAGCACTTCCCATTTTAAAATTATGGCTGGTAATTATGATGAGACCTATGTTGCTATGCCCGTGAGGAGTTCGCATTGAAAAAGCACCCGAGAGCCTATGTAAAATCTGTTGTGAGCACTCCTGTAACAGTGGGATTACCTGGAATCCCCAACTAAGAAGTTCCTGACCGGTTTTGAGCTGGACCCCTAAAGGAGATTGAGACTGTCTAAAGGACTGCAACGCATAGAAGGAAATCTCAGCCCTTGGGTTGTGCAGACTAATGGGGAATACAGTAGAGCAGTTGGAATTGTTGTAGGAATCATGTCACTGTGTTTTTACTTGGGTTTTGCCTTGTGTAAGTGGACAATACAGACCCATGGGAGCTTTTCCATCCTTGTGGACTCATAGCTCCAGCTTGGAAGTAACTTGCTACTGAGAGAAATGGAGCAACAAAGTCTATAAAGGTGGAACGTCCAATGTCTATAGCCGGTTGTGTAAATCACCATTATGAAGATAAGTGATCTGGTCACTGTGTTATTTATTATGTTAACGTTGTGCTTGAATGTTCTGTTTGGGTCATGTTCTGTATGGTTAAATGTTGATGTGTATGTTCAATTCATTTGCATTCACTATTTTGAGAATTATGTTAGTTGTACATGCATATGAATGTCATGCTATGCACATTTCCACATTCTATTTGGTATCAGAGTCGAATTAATAGTAATGTGGCCCAGCAAGAGAATTGGGTGTGTTACCGGGTGGTCTCATGTTAATTTTAGATAACAATGGTATGTTCTATGCTTAAGAGCAATTTACTTCAATTTTTCTTATTAGCCCAATATCAATGTCCAATTTAGCAATCACATTAACATGATAGTAAATGCAGATAGAACATAAATAATAAGCAGAAGACAAGCCAAGACAAGAGGACACAATATTTGGCGGATGCCAGGGAAAAACCCCAATGAGGAAAAACTCTTTGGTCAAATCTTCTTATTATTCTTCAAAAGTTTAGAAGAGAGAGAGAATACAATATACAAAATTTACTTGCCCAAAACACAATCAAATCTGTCCAGTCAAACTGCAGTCAACAGCATGCCCTACCCAGAAAGTCAGTGCTGGTCAAATCAGCAGAATTACTCCTCCAAATCAGCTCAGCCAAACCTGTCAATTTGGCATCCAAAAACAGTCCAAATCAGCCCAAAACAGTCCTGAAAAAATGGGCCAAACTTGGTCAACGCACAGTCAAACCTGTGGTCAAAGGGCCTTCAGTCAACGCTGGTCAACCTACCCAGAAATCCTCAAAATCTGTGCCAAAGAATGCGGCCTGCCCAAACAGAAATTCTCCCAAGAACAACGCAGTCAAACAAGGTCAAATGCTCCAACTTGGTCAATGCAAGAAAACAGAAAATGCAGTCAACCCTTCGCACATGTGGAGGAGAAGAAGGCTGCTCTGAAATTCGTACGACCTAATCAGATGAGGAGAGAGAGAGATATGTGTGAGATGATGAATGTCCAAATGAGGTAGATGCTCCTATTTATATGCAACGTTGAGGGTGAAGGGACATGACTTTTGAGCTTCTTGAGCCTACATTAGATTGCTGGCCGACCTCGACAATTTGTCCATAGAAAAAATAAATTCATAATTCCATTTATACTTGTCAAAATGACATGATCTTTAAATCAATCCACCTCTCAAAAAGAGGAATCCAATAAAAATATCAGCGCCATCCTATGAGCTGTCCAAGGTGGAGTTTTGCCCTAGTTGCCAAATTTAACATCTCAGAGCTTTGGTTCAAAACTAGATATCTATGGACCAAAGGCTAGTGCGAACTCATCAAATTCACAATGGTTAATTTTATTTTGCATTGAATTTGAGGAATATGGTGAAATCCCAAAATTTTTTATTAAATTCAATTCAAATTTGCCCTCAAAATCATCAAAAAGCTGAATAATTACATCGATCTACAAGTCATCCAGTTAAATTCAGCATGGAAGGTCAAATTTCAAGTTTCCACAATGGTTGTGAAGTTTAACAAATTCAATGACCTAGATCACGTTTAATTATGAGACTGATAAAGTTCAACAATATGGAGAATTTTTAGTGTTCTCGAGCAACAATTTTCAAGATCGTTGAAGAACAATCCTGAGTTCACCAAAGATCAAATTCTTCGATTCATAGATGAAGAATTCAAAGTTTGGCTAAAATTCGACGAAGTTGGAGAAACTTTGAAGTCGTCGAAGAAGAAATTTGGTGTTTTAGCAAAACCATAAGAAGCCCATTTTTGGTGACTTTTCTAGAAAACATCAATGGAGTTTCAACAAAATTGCAGAAAGACCATTTTCAGTGAGTTTTCTACAAAGCGTCGATTGAGTTTCAATAAAACAATCAAAAGACACTTTTCGACAGGTTTACGAAGTGTCAATGAAGTTTTGACAAAACCACCGAAAGACCTTTTCGGCAAGTTTTATAAAAAGCATCAATGGAGTTTCAACAAATCAGCCAAAAGGTCTTTCAAAAATTGTCGATGGAGTACTGGGGATGACCGAAAAGGGGTTTTGGGGAAAAAATTTAAAAAACACTGATGAAGAGTTTCAAGCAAATCCCCAATGGAAAGATTTCAACGACGGCCTATAAAGGATTTCGTCAACCACTAATGAAAAATTTTGCCAACCTCCAATGAAGGTTTTCGCTAGCCACAAATGAAGGTTTTCACCAACTACCAATGAAGAAATTGGATGAATCATCAATAAAAGTTTTCTTAAACTTACCAATAGGCTTGAATACATGGTTGAATCAAAAGGTTAACAAGTGGACATTGATGTCACATCAACAACCATGTTCCATGGCATGTCAACAAGATGTTGATTTTTATTAAAAATTAAAAAAAAAAAAAAAAATTGGAGCCAAAAACTTGTTTTAGCCATAACAATAGCATATTATCTCCAAATCAAGTGAAATTTTGGGGTTAAATCCAATGTCAAGAGTTACAAAAGTTTCAGTAAGAGCCACTAGCCAATTCAACTTCACTTGTTCAGAAAACGCAAATTACTGATTATTCAAAGACAAGGCACAACTCCTTGACAAGGCCCTATAATTGATGGCATTTTTGTAGTGAACCCAAAAGGCGGGCATGAAGATACCCAATTGAGATTTTGGTGAAATCCCAATTGGTTTGTAGTGAAGATGCCAAGACAAGAAAAATCCATCATTGCGAGCCAATTTTTGGGAATTTTTGGCAGGCATGAAGATACTCAATTGGGATTTCACCAAAATCCCAATTGGTTTGGAGTGAAGATGCCAAGACAAGCAAAATCCATCATTGCGAGCCACTTTTTAGGAATTTTTGAGATCTTCAAAGGAGGAAAACTGACCCCATATCACAAATCTAGAAAATTTTATTTACTCAATACTTTACCACCTCATCATTCCAAACAACTATGACTTACTTGTCAACTAGGATTAATTAAGTCCATGATCCAATGAATTTCATTGATGTGAGTCATTCATAAATACATTCCTAAAGTGACTTTTAATTTCATCTTCCAAGATGAGATGACTCTTCATATTCACCTACCTCTCCATATTTCTCCTAACTTAAATATTTACAAAATAACATAATCATGAGGATGAGGTATCTAAAATAACTATCTTTGATCCAAAGGAGTGTTTGTAATTCCTAAAATCTTTCTAAACTTTCCAAACTTTTCTCTTCCAAACGCTTCGATGAAGATGTGTGCTATTTTGTCACTTTTGGAACAATGTCTCAAATGAATAGTCTTGGCCTCTACATGATACTGAATCACACGATACTTTGTGTTGGTGTGCCTCATTCGATCATGGAATCTAGGATTCTTGGCCAACTTGATTACATAAGTACTATCAACCAAAATAAGAGTAGAATTCACCTATTTCTTTTGCAAATCTTCAAATATTTTCATGACACACAATCTCCTTTGTTGCTTCTATAACTACCACATATTTTTCCTCTATTGTGGAATATAGTAGAATTGATTGTTTACGTGATCACCAAGCAACAACAGTCGTTGATCCAAGACTCATAAGTTAGCCTAAAGTTGACACTCTATTTTCTTTATCCCCATCAAATTTTGAATTAGAATATCCAATCGGGTTGAAGTTATCCGTCTTAGAATACTTGAGTCCAGAAGTCTTTAGAATTTTGTGTTGATCCAGGGAGATTCACAGATGTGAGAGTTATGGTCGACGTTTTAGATCCAATATCTAGGTCCATTGTCTTGAGAATTGTTTTTGCAACAGAAAAATATCCTTCAAAAGCGTTTTGCATGAACCTAGAAAGAATACCAACAACAAATAAAATATCTAGTCTGGTGGTGTTAAGGTAAATAAGACTTTCCACAAGTTCTTTGTACTCATTTGCATCCTCATATTCATTCCCTTCTTTTGATATGAGCTTCATGCTATGTTCCATTCCAGTAGAGAGGGTTACATTCATCTCATATCCTAACCCAAGCCTAAGTATGGACTATGTACTTTGATATAGCTTGCTCAAAGATGGGGTTCGGGGTGGGTATCGTTTTCATATCTCTTTCCATGTGCTACACATTGTTTTCCCTTAGGCTTGAGTTCACCTATACTAACAACATGACCGAGTATGAAGCATTGATATTAGGATTAGATGTAGCCCAATCTAAACAAATTCGCAAGGTAGTTGCTATAGGAGACTTTGATTTAATTGTCTCTCGAGTTAATGACTCTTTTAGCACTAAAAATGAAAAGTTGGTACCATATAGTGAGTGTGTTCTAAATACCACAAAGGAAATTGAGAGCTTTACCATAGAAACAGTTCCTAGGAATAGCAACTCTCTAGCAAATGCCCTCGTCGTAGCAGCATCTAATCCTGAACTCCGTGATGAACAAATTTACAAGTTATGAAGATTTCTCATGGATATTATATATCGTCCGGCCATCCTTGACTATTTTGAGCATTGGTTTGTGGATCCTAGCGTCTAAGAGGGAGATTTAGCTAAGGAAAGGCAGTTTGATAGAGACAACAAAATTCGTGTCAAAGAAGATGTTATGACTAAAATATAGATATAAATAACGTAAATATAAATAATAATAACACATAATAAATAATGATTAATTAGTAATTAGTTAATAAAGAGGTATGTCCCTAAGGACATGACCGTTCACAAAGGGGTACCTGCCTAGGGTATGTTGAGAAATCTAGGGCAACTAGATTAGGTCATTTCTCTTACTTTGATAACTGCTTGTGATGTATTTTTACTTTACTTGATTAACTTCTTCTTTCCTTTATTATTATTAGTGTTCTTTATCATCAAACAACTACCAAATCATAAAAAATAGTGAGACAATAAGACACAAGATGTAGGCGATCAGCCAGGGCCTAAACCTCTCCAACTGAGAGGAAAACCCATCACACTTCTTCTCTTCTTATAGAACTTCAATTGACGAATCCCAAGACCTATAACCCTTGACCAAGACCCTCCAAGACCAAGTCAACTTTTTCCTTCTTGAACGGCTTTCATCAACAAACTTCAACCTTCCAGCAACTTCTCTTTCAACCCCAACAATAATTTCTACAACTTCGACCTTGATACAGCTTCGACCTAGAAGCAACTTCACAACTTCAACCTAGAGGCAGCTTGATAGCTTCGACCTTACAGCTTCACAGTTTCGACCTTGCAGCTTCACAGCTTCGATGCAGCTTCAATGCAACTTCCCAGGTTCGATGCAACTTCAGAATTTCGTCTTGTCCAGTAACTGTAGAAACCCTAACAAAAAGAGAGAGAGAGAGAGGCCCAAAACTTCAAACTTGTTCTTCTTCTCCTTCTTCGTCCTTTTCCAGCTTCTATCTTGTGGAGATCGAACTTGCTTGAGTGTCCAAATGAGGTCGAATTCCTTCTATTTATAGGCTTGGGAGGGGTACGAATTGCTATCTTGAGGCCATCTTGTCCCTTCATGTAGGCCAACTTGATCTTTGTGCCATGATGAGGTCTTGGAGGGTCTTTTGACTCTATTTTGACTCAATAAATTTTTCTTTACAACATGTAACATGCCCAAATGGGTCTTCAATATATGATAATGACTCAATTGAATTTATGACAATGACAAACCTAGAAGCACTCAATGGGTGCTTGACCTAAAAATAATTTTTCCTTGAGCATGAAACCCATGCCTCAAGAACACAAATAATAAATCTATTTTTCTTTTTTCATTAAATACATAAAAACACAATTACATATGTCATTATGAAGACCGAACCTAGTTACATATTTCAACAGGGTATATAAGCAAGCCCTCGCCCTCATTGTAATCATCTCATCAATTCTTTATAATTCAATATACAATTACTTGTCCTACAATGGATGTCTTTGTCTTCTAAGTATTCAGAAGATTATTGTGAAGAACGAACTTTGTTCATTACATTGATATCAGAATTGTTCGATCTTTTGGCCGCTCAACCACTGCACAAAGTCACGTTCTCTAATCCCAACCTTTGGCCATTAATATTTGTCAACCTCATTGTCATGTGATCAAGTGTTTCGCTACATAGTTGGAGTTTCTTCGTTCTGGTTTTTGCCATTTCAAGCCTTTGGCCATAATATA
>APFE031288017.1:0-11636 GCA_000404065.3 Pinus taeda | reverse complement strand
AAAATAATGAAGTATTTTGTTTCAAAAACCGGGTAAAACCCTTGGTAATCTCGGCGTAGTTAGGGATAAATCGACGTAAAAAGTTTGCTTTCCCTTGCAAACTTTGGAGTTGGTGAAGACTCGAAGGAGGAAGAAATTTGATGATAGCTTCGACCTTCGAAGGATCGACACGAATGCCGGCTTTCGAAACTACAAATCCAAATAATCGACCCATTTCAATGCAAAACACACACTTGTGGGGATTCAACCGAATTCGATAATTCCTACACCTCATAAAGATTGCTTGTAAATGGACGAGGTGATCAGATCTATGTAAGGAATGAGCAAGCAAGTCATCAAGATAAGGTTGCACAATGTGTTTTATATCATGAAAAGCATAAGACATAGCCCGTTGAAAAGTTGCGTCGGCGTTCTTAAGGCCAAAAGGTAATTTGCAATAAGCAAATGTCCCTATTGGACAAATGGAATGTCGTTTTTGGTTGATCGGTTAGGCAGAATATTGATTTGATTTGTAGCCGGAGAAAAGGCCATCCATAAAGGAGAAAATTTCACTACCAGCAACAATCATTCCAATAATTTTTGATCGATATTAGGGTGTAGGGATAGTTTGTCTTTTGGACATGCTCGATTAAGATCCCTATAGTCGATACATATTTCTATTTCCCTTGCTTTTTGTTCACAGGAACAATAATTCGATACCCAATCCGTTTAACGGGATCGGATAAATGAAAACCTGCTTTTCAATAGTTTTTCAACTTCTGCTTAAATCGTAGTAGCTTTCTTGGAGTGGAATCTGAAACGCAAACGTTGCCGAACGGATTTTAGCGTCAGCGGTAGGTTTTAAATTAATTACGATTGCGGATCGATTCCTTGGCATTTCCTCATAGGAGACCAGGCAAACACGTCTCCACTTGCGGAATCTTGAAATTTAGGGCCTGATGTTTTTGATTCATCGCCCGTACCAAGAGGCACCTATATGAACGTTTTCAATAATTTCCAGGTTTAACTGAAATGTCAAGGGGGAACTAGTTTTATAAATATTTCCCAAATTTAACTCAGAGTTAGGATGTTTCATTGGATTCTGAGCGTCCTTAACATATTTAGTTGTAAAGATTGATGAAAAATCATTTTCAAAACGATCGCTCTCGGGTGAAAACGAAGATCTGTGATGTAGATCTTCCCATGGTAACTCATCGACACATAGTATTTCACGGACTTGCTCATCTGATTGAGCAAGTTCGGAAAACGTTTTTAATTCCAAGGTTGATGTTGAAAATGAGTCTTCATCGACTTCGTTCATTAAGTCGATTTGGGTTGATATTGGGTCGGAAAACGACTCCATGGTCTGATATGCAAATTCATACGGACTCAAAGGCATAAGAGTATCAAATGAGTCTAATTCAGTTTCAGAAGGGATGATCCAAGGATCATCTTTAACGATGGTTCCTGATCAAATCATATGAATTGTTGCAGTAGAAGACGATGCGTTGATAGGAGGGAAAGGAAAAGTGCCCAGTAAACCGGAATGTTTAACTAACCCTACACCAACATCCTTATAAGGGATCGTCGCTTTGCCAACGTGTTGAATACTCTCAGCAGAGGCTGGGTCGGATGAAAAGTATGACAATTGGTCTATAGTTATGATCTTTCCATTGTGAGGGAACTTGATAAGCCGAAAGACCGATGAGACAATAGCTGTCATGGCCTAGGACCAACTACGACCCAAGAGAAGGTTGTAATCTAGAGGGGCATCAACCACCTCCACGTCTAGATTAACGGTTTTTCCTTCAACCCCTATAGGTAGATCCTGTAAAATGTCGAAAGGATGGAACCCACGGCCATCAAAGGCCTTAAGAATTGTCGGGGATTGATTTAGCGAAGGAGAACCAAGTGATCTCCAACACTGTATCGACATAATGCACGTGGAAGCTCCCTCTTCAATCACAGTCCTATGAATAAGTCTGTTTTTGACTATCACTGGAATCTGGACAGCCATTTGATGGGGGAAACGCAGTGCACTATTTTCTAGATTGAATATTATTAGGTTCGGGTCCTGAGTGTCAACAGCTCCTATAGCCGACAAAAGTAATTTGCGCTGTGCTGGACATGATTGCAGCCCTTCCAAAACTGACATTGCTGAGGGTGAAACAGCTAAATCCTCAACAATGTTGTAATTCTGAGCCGCTCTCGCATGTGGATTGAAAGCAGACTTTCGAAGTACACCCTTGGTGGGCGGTTTGATTACTAAGTCCGGGTTAGGTTTCTCGATTTGTAGTGGATCAGAACTGGGAGCTGAGGTTGATGGATTTGAATGAGAAGATTCTGCTTCCTTTCCATCAACAGGACTTTTACTGCCATAATCT
Organism: Pinus taeda; assembly: GCA_000404065.3. Classification (NCBI taxonomy): domain Eukaryota; kingdom Viridiplantae; phylum Streptophyta; class Pinopsida; order Pinales; family Pinaceae; genus Pinus; species Pinus taeda. The sequence goes on along the minus strand of APFE031288017.1, from coordinate 9,273 downwards.
TGCGATCGAGTCACAATCCTTACATGAGACATCATCAATATGGGTTCTTCATTGGCACTAGAGGATGACCCTATCATCTTACTATCTTGAGCTGGAAAAGGATCCTTCAAGACAGCAGGAGTTTGGGAACCTTTGACGATCTTTGCAACTTCCGCCCGATGAGGGCAGTCTCTCGTATAATGGTCTTCATCACAAATGAGACACGAATAATGAGGTTTGTGTTTTTCATCAAAGGGTTCCTCTTTTTTAGGTATCTCTTTTGAATTTTTCTCTTTATTCTTCTTCTTCCCTTTCTTCTTACCACCGTTTTTGGGTTTAGCTGTAGAAGATTCTACAACGTGAATGTCGGCGGAAAGTTCTGCGGAAGACTCTCCTGTCGTGGAATCTGGCAAGGTTATTATAGGAGAAGAATTCTTAGAATATTTCTTCTTACTTTTAGTATTTACCGTGCCAATCATACCATCAGTGACATGAGACCCTGAAGGAGCAACATCAATTTGATTTTGATTAGGTAGGTTGGGGATCTTCTCGTGTAACCTACCCGACTGAGTGTAAACTAAGTCAAGGTACTGCGCTTGAGCAATCACTTGCTCTTCAGTAGCTACTCCGGCTTTAGCTACATCTTTAGTGATCTTAGGCAACAAGGATTTTACAAACCACTCCGCTAAGATTTGATCCAGGATATAAACTTTCACTAAACGTCGTCGACGTCTCCATTCATGGATATGATCTGAGATGTAAGTGGACGTCGACTGCTTTAATGAAGTTAATAGCTCCGTGCCATTGTCATATCTGACTGGCCACTGAAAATGAGTTAAAAACGAGGTAGCTAACTGACTAAAATCATAAAAAGTGGCTCGCAGTAATTCAATATACCATTTGGCCGCAAGACCAATTAGAGTGCACTGAAACAAACATAAATGAATAGAATCATCGGAAATGGAGTTGGATGCACACCAGAGATGATAAGTCATTACATGGTTCGACGGGTCCTCTCCTGGTTTACCTTCGAATTTCAGAATATCACTGGGCAACTTATGCGGCATTGGCGGCCAATACGGAAGATAATTGATTGGATTGTTCGTAAGGCGTGTCAAGTCAGGTAAGTCCAAAGTTGCAATGAATGGTAACTAACGATTAGGGTCCCTGAAACTTGGGGTCTGCAAACCAGCCCCAGGAGGAGGATATCCAGGATAACTAGGAATGGGAATCGCATTCAGGATATTTTGTCCTCGTGGAAAACCAGGATTAACCAGACCATACTGGGGTTGCTGAGGTTGTTGATATGTATACCCAGGGTACGGTTGATACTGATAAGTTGTTTGCTGCGCAGCAGGACCGTATTGAGGTTGATACAATCCTTGGTATGGAGGTTGATTAAAATGAGGTTGAGAAGTGACAATTGTACTTCCTACAGGCATCTGGACCAAGGTCTGGACTGTAGATCCAGACTGAGGTAAAGAGGTCTGAGGAGTAGATATAGGAACAATAGAAACCAGAGCTGCTGATACTCCAGAAGAAGGTGGGGTAGATGGAGTAGATGTTGCAGTAGTTGCAGTAGACATTTGAGGCGGAGTATGAGGTGTACTAGGCCCAAACTGAGAAACTACAGAAGGTGCAGAAGTTTGAGCAGTAGACTGGACAGGTTGCTGAGATGGACTAGCAACCAAAGGTTGTCCAGGTTGAGATGACGACTGCACATTCAATTGCAAGACCTGCTGAGATTGAGATGGATCCCACACCAAATTTGTTCCGGGGTATGGACCTTGAGGATATTGAGGACCATAATCGAGTTGAGGGTAAGGTTGATAATATGATTAACCAGAAGGCGGTTGATAACCTTGAGATGGGTAGTGACCTTGGGGTTGATAACCGTGAGGCACATACTGATACTGGGGTTGACCATGAGGTACATACTGATATTGAGGTTGATTTTGGAGTGCATATTGATACTGAGGTTGACCTTGGGGTACATATTGACACTGATGTTGACCTTGGGGTACATATTGAGTCTGGGGTTGACCTTGAGGAACGTACTGTCCCGTAGGGATGTACTGTCCTTGAGGTTGTCCCCCGGGCGCAAACTGAGTATCTTGAGGTTGCCCCCCAAGCATATACTGCATACCCTGAGGTTGCCCCCTAGGCACATACTGAGTACCTTGAGGTTGTCCCCTGGGCGGTAACTAGCCACCTTGAGGTTGACCTGACATCATTAGAATTTCTTCTGCACTCAACAATTTAGTACCACTTGTTGGAGAGGTAAATCCCCTCTATGGATAGAGGCGATCCCTACTAGCCCAAAACGGGTCTAGCAACAATCAAACAATGCTATCACGCAAGTTCCTAATTGGAAATAAAAGGAAGGTGATGAAGACCTACTTGGGTTCCAACACTTCCATTTGTAGAAGAGATGTAGCCCACGCTCCTTTGTCTTGGCCAGTCACAATCCTCCACTATCTCCGTGAACGGACACCTTCACACAAGGAGAACAACACAAACACAAGCATGAAATCTAATATATGCAATTATACATCAGTCAGGAAGGATATAATTCAACATCAACCATTACAAGTACAACGAGAATGGAACCATAATGATAGTCATCTATTATTAATAATCAACAAAGGAGAATACAACTAGCATCCTAACGTCAAGTCCTCCTTTGGCTGGGTGCTCAGCTACACAAGTCTTGCAAAGCTTGAAGGGGTGAGGGACAAGCTCTCTCTCTCTTTGGTGACAAGATCTCCTTACTTAGGTAAAGCCTTATGGACACAAATAAGGTTCTTGCAACTCTAATCTCTTGATATCTTCCTTTCAGCACAAGTATTGCCACTAGAATCAGAACTAGCTTGCTCAAGCCATGGAGACAAGCTTTTATAGAGGAAAATGAAGAGATAAGGTCAATCACAACAATAATGGATTTGGCTTCATCACTTGGAAACTTCTATGGAATGGTGGCAAACTACTTCCCATTCAAGGAGATTCGAAGCCAAACCATCCTCACTTAACTTGGATTCAGTTGGTAAATGAGTTGGATAGAACTTTCGGAGGTTGATTAGTTCAAAACTTTTCCCAAAAAGGTTGACGCGATTGCGACTCTGGGACAGAGCGCTAATGTCGCGCCCCTTTTATAGGATTTTCCCCATTGGCACGGGCATAACACAGTGGACCAGCGCTAATGTAAAAAGGGTTGTTTTTAAGGGCAAAGAGCAGGAGATGTCTTCAAGGCATATGCAGCTCATGGTTCAGAGGTGAATGATGCAAGTGGTTTCAAGTCTTGTCACTTCTCACAAGTCCCGGAATGAGTCCTCCAAGGTGCAGGAGAGGGGTAATAGGGACGGTGAAAAATTACTGTGTAACAGATGCCCCCTAAGGCATGAGGCCCGAGAGAGAGAGGGGTGAAGTGCTTTACAAGAACACGCGTGACTAAAAACACTGTCGCCGAAGAACCTGCGAAAAGAAGTACAACTGATATCTCAAGTACATGATAGATGTGGTATGGGCGCAACCATCCGTAACAGATTATATACAACTAGATCCCAGGTATGGACGCAGCCATCCGATGAGGATCTATAAATGGACTCAAGTATGGTCGCAGCCATCCAATAAATGAGTCATGTAATGATTACAATAATCCACAAAATGCAGCCCGGATTCCAATATGCACAATCTGGGGTCTTGCGCTCCAACTCGACCCGAACACAGTACAAGTTCAAGCACGTGAATATAGGAGTCGAAGTCAAACATGCATGAACATCGTCTGAATACTAATCAATGATGAAAATTGTTAACAGACACGAGAGGTACCACCAATAATGACGATGGTCCTCAAGGTACTATAGGTACGATCCACGGCATGTGAATCAATGAGCTGGTGTCAAACACCCGTAGAATCATCCAATCGGAGGCCAATGATGAAAACCTCTCGTCGAACACGAAGAACCTGCCATTGAGGCATGCAGGTTCCAAGGTACCTGAAGGGAGTCTCTAGGTCATCTTCCTGGATAATGAGTTGAAGTCGACGAAGTGATCTTGATCAAAGGTGGGCCATAATGTTTCCCACATCAGCGACACGAGACGGAAAGAGACAACATGTTTTGTGTGAGATATCGGAGGGAGGTTGAGTATTCTGCAGAGGTCAACTTCTCTTGAACATATCAGTGGCACAACAACAGATTTGGCAGTATTTGATGTCAAATGATCAGGAGTCATGATGACAAGATGATGAGCAGATGAATGATCAAATAGGATAACCCAAACCCATGGAGGCAAATGTGAAGCGAGATGAGATGTCCCCACCCAGACACGAATGCAGAAAGTGCCATGTTCAAGAGCGACATACTGCCGATGACGATGATTATGATTCCTTTATTCCCCCACCATTTCTGGCGAGTACCCCGATTATTTTTGGATGGCAAGCTTGACGGGGATAGCATATGCTTGAATAAAACCCGATGTCATCAAAGTTTTAACGAGTCTGACAAAGGAAAAACTCGGCGTCTTTTCATGTTTAGAGAGTTTGAAAAGACTGCGAAAAGAAAACTCCAGGGGTGTCCTTTTTTGTAAAGTTGTGTCTCTCGAGCCCGAGAAAGTATAAAATGATGCTCGAAAGAACCGCCCGGTCATTACGACCGAGGAGTACTTTTTGTAAGTAGTGACATAAACCCGAAAAAGTAAAAAAGCGACCGATATCACGTTGTTTCGTTCCCATTAATGAACCTGAAACGACAAAGGCCCAATGATCTTTTCATTCTTTATACGGTTGGAAAAAAGAGTTTAAAAACGACCGCCTCTTATTTACGTTTAACGAGTCAAGAGGAGTAACTCGGAAATCTTTTCACGTTTAGCGAGTCAAAAAAGAGCTAAAAGATGACTCCATAGTGACTTTTTCGTGTATTTACCGAGTCCAAAAAAGTATAAAATACAACTCTTTTCTCCATCGAAGTTGTGTTCAAGACCTGTCGCTGCACAAGAAGCAAACGTAAAACCCATTTTCGACCAAAAATATATTAAAATATTCAAAAATAACCTTTCTAAACCCAAAAAATGAGTTAAAAAGCTTATAAATAAGGTGAAAATGTAAAAATAGAATTACTTTTACTTTTTACCTCTTGAAGAGTGAGAAGGGTCTATTTGGGAAGCAAACTTCAGGCGGCGAATATAGTCAATCCGTGCAACCATTCGCGATCCTGTCAGCTCCAGGTAAGAGGCGCTTCCCTTAGCTTCATTTTTGTACCATTTTTTATGTATTTGGTTCCTGATTGAGCCCCTGCAAGGAGGAGTTTCAAATTTAGGGCTTCGCCCCATTGGCGCAGGTATCCGGCACGGACCTGCGCTAATGGCGTGAATTACCCAAGGGCGCCGTGCCATTAGTGCGACTGTTTTAAAAACAGTCGCGCTAACCGCGTGACCCAAATTTTTTCATAAATTTACCCGTTTTATTTGAAATTCTCCTGGATCATAATTTGTCCAACGTTCTAATGAAGGTGAATTTGTCCTTGTGGGTGCAGGAAACAAGTCAAAATGGTAGTAGAATGGAAAGAAAGAGAACATAACGTTGTGGATGCTTTGGCAATTGAAGATGAGGGGTGCATGAATGCTCTGAGGGATCGCGGCCTCAAAAAGTTCTTCCTTACATCATATATGCAGTCGCAACCTGAGTTGCTACAGTTCATCATTGATGCTTGGGACGTGGACGACCAAGTGTTTCGTTTATGGAACCAGACCTTAGAGCTTGAGGTATCTGATGTATTCTTCATCACTAGACTGTCACGGAGAGGGGCAGTTCCCATTTTGACTAACAGTAGACCTTCTGGGGAGAAGGTTGGTGAAGTAAAAGCTCGAGTGTGCCCGGAAGCACAATTCGGGAAACAGAGTGCTAAGGTGGCTATCAACACCATCCGGGATTTGACTCTCAAGGCCATTATTTTCACCATCACACGTGCAGCTGGGGTACAACCGCCCCACGAGGCAAGCGAGAACCACCTGATACTCGTGACTGAATGCCTCAGTCCGACCATTTTTAACTGGGTTGTAGCTGTGACTACTAATATCAAGAGGCAGCTCACAAACTGTAAGCGTGCGGATGTGAAATAATTCGCATATGGTTCGATCATGGTATCATTCTTCCTGGAGCGAATACCACTTTTCCAGATCCAGAGAGCCATGGTGGCAGATCCATTAGCACGAGAGCCTAGAATGGCTCGCTGGGAAGCACTGATGCCCAGAGGAGGAGGACGCTAGGAGATGTCATGGCAACCCGAGTTCTTCATATGGCTCCATCGACAGCTGATCGTGATCCAGGATTGGCCTTATGCAAGAACCAGTTTCATGGGAGACCCAGACCTTCCATTACCAGAGGGGGAGGAATGGGAGGAGGAGTTAGGTATGAACTCCTTGATTTTGATGTTTTATGTTTTTCATTTTTTTGTCTTTTTTAATACATACCTATTCTAATGACGATTGTATGCATATGTAGACGTGGACCCGGAGCGACCAGTTGGCCTGTCCCCTAGAGCGCGGAGAGGCCAACCCGCAGCCGACCCTCAGGCAAGGGGGACTATGGGGGAGGAGCTGATACAAAAACTCGAGGGGCTAGCCCAAGGGATTCCGGGTTATGCCAGATTGGCCGATGTGCCTTTCGCATGTCAAAGGCACACAATAGGGGTGCCGACTCACGTCCATCATCTGCTGAGATGATTGGTGCGAGCTGTGATGTGCTATCATGAGCACCACCGTGCTTAGACTCCTAGGTTTTATTTCCTGCATATTTTTTGAGAGACATGTGTCTTAGATGTACGGAGAACACAGACTCTATCCAGACATGTACATTTATTTTTTGAGAGCCTCAGTGCACCACACGAATATATATATATATATATATATATATATATATATATACATGGTGTTATGGTTTATTGTATTGTATGCTTCTTGTATCATGTTGATTTACATATTATGCAAATGTCTGTCCAATACATAGTTAGCTAATGCATCGGTTACTGCATTAAGTCGTCTTGGAATGTGTTGATAAGTAATGTAATCAAAATCTCTTTCCAATAACTTAACACATAAATACAACCTTAAAATGCGATGATCTTTGACGGAATATCGTCCGTAGAGCTGGTGGACTACAAGTTGAGAATCTAAGTTTACAACTAATGTGCGGATCCCGAGGTTAATTGCCTCGGCTAATAATTCAATTACATCACTATATTCAGCCACATTGCTCGTTGTACAACCCAGACACACCCCTTGAATATCTACTAACTCACCATGAGGATCGTAGATCACCCATGCAGCAGATGACAGATTGCAAGTACTGCAGGAAGCACCATCAGCGAAACCAACATAAGGCGATCCAGACATCTGTTCAAGAAGCAAAAGACACAATAAGCGGCAATCATGCCGACACACTGAGATAAAAACTAAATAAACACGCACACACAACACACTACTGAAAGCATACGTATGTACAAAAATAAAGCGCGCATGTGATACTCGGTTCAAGTCAAGCCCTTATCAGGACTTTGCCTTATCGCACTGTTACATAACCGGCCTAGATAATGTAGGCATCACTCGGCCTGTTGTACAAAATGATCAACGGCACTGATGATCTTCCCATGCCCCCCGGCCGAGCGAGGTTTACAAGCTAGAGTTTCATTGCCCCCTTTAGCAAAGGGACCGAGGGTTGCAACAGAATGCAATGAAGGATTAGAGCGAGCAGGGACCAAACCAAGCGAAGCAAGGTTCGGAGGTGGGAGGGAGAAAACACCCATGAGGGTGGGGTCTGTGAAACGCCTAGCTCCCACACTCTCAAAAGGAATGGAGGCATGTTCAACGAAAGGTACATTTCCCTCAGAAGAGGAAGCGAAGAAGGAAAGCTGGTCTACCGTGACAATTTTCCCTTGGTGAGGGAAACGAATGACACGGAAGAGGGATGAAGCCATGGCACGCATGGCATACGTCCAACTCTGGCCCAGAAGGAGGTTGTATGTGATATTCGCATCAACGACCTCAACTTCTACTTCCACAGTTTTCCCTTCTACGGTGATTGGCAATCGTTGAAGAATACCATAAGGACGGGATTCTCTCCCATCGAAAGCTTCCAAAGTCGTAGGAGACTGGCTAAGATTCGGAGACCCGATCGCTTTCCAACAAGCAATAGACATAATGCAAGTCGATGCGCCTTCATCAATAACTATACGATGGATCGTTTTGGAATTGATGATGACTTGGATAAGAAAAGCGATCTAATGAGGCAGTCTAAGAACATGGCTCTCGAGATCGAAGGTAATCAGATCCGAATCTACCGGGTTAATGCCACCGATGGCCGATAGCAGGGACTTCCTCTGAGGGGGGCAGCTCTGCAGAACTTCTAAGGCGGACATAGCTGACAGAGCCTACGCTAAGTCCTCTATGATGTTATAGTGCTGGGCAGCACGAGCATTCGAGTTGTAAGAAGATCACCTGAGTACTCCTTTAGGAGGGGGTCGGATGGTTGTCTCAGTACTTGGTCTCTCAATATAGAGTGGACTAGAGTTGGACGAAGGAGCACTTGAGGGAACCTCGGGCTCCTTCCCGACGGACGAAGAATACTCCTTTTCTCGAGTCATTACATGAACGGGGATAGATCTAGCCATGAAGACTTGGGAACCAAAGGGAGAAGAAGAGGGATCAACCACCATTTGAGTCTGCTGAGAGGGAAAAGGTTCTTTAAGAACCGCAGGAACCCCAGGAGCGCCCTTTAACAAACGACTAACTTCGGACCGCCTGGGGCAGTCCTTAATATAGTGATCCTCCTCACAAATGAGGCAAGGATATTTGGGTTTGCGCTTAGCTCCTTCCTCGGTTGGAGGTTTGGAGGGTTCCTGTTTAGGTTGCTCAGATTTATTTTTTCCTTTCCCCTTTTTATTTCCTTTCGAGGCCTTACCCACTGTGGTGGACTGGACGGCGTTGACCTCAGAAGTAGTACCAGAATTCGAACCACCCTGAGAAGTGTTTTCGTTAGAAGCACCTGACTTTTGCTTCTCAGGGTTTGACGATGATTTTTTAGAGGTCGGGTTCATAGAGCCAATAACTCCATCGACAGATGGCTTCGGCGGAGCTTTGGATGTACCGGGCCTCGGAGTGTCTGGCAAATACTCATACAAGGTACCTGACTGAGAGTAAACTAAGTCCAGGTACTGAGCGCGCGTGATTGCTTGCTCTTCAGTCACACAGGCTCCCATAGCAATGTCCCGTGCAATCTTAGAGACAAAGGAAGTCGTGAAC
>APFE031288015.1:0-16333 GCA_000404065.3 Pinus taeda | reverse complement strand
CATGGAATCTTCCATAAGCTTCCCCTCTGACACTTGCCACTCCATTTTCGACCAGGGATGAGTAAGAGATCATCATTTTCTAAGTGGAAGCAGAAACTATCAGAGAGAAGACACTAATAAAGATCCCAAAAGATGACTAACCTCTCTGTAATCATCTATATATGGATCCCTTATCACAGAGATCCGGAGGCTGGAATTTTCTATCTTATAGAGAAGTGTTGTTGGTATTCTGGTGTACATTCACAGCGTTGGGTGATTTTGCTTTTCTTGAGATGAAGAAGGGCTTCTTAGCTAGAGGATGATGCTGGGTCAGAGCACATGGTTGTAATATTCTTGCTACTTTTCATCTGAATAAAGCTATTCTTGTTTCCTTCCATATTCTTGTGTACTTGTTTATATATGCTTGTATATGGTTAATGCACATCTGATCCTGCATTATTTATGAACTTAGATCTTCGTTTCTTGCATAGTAGTATGTTGCTGTGATTCTACGGGTCCTTTTGAAGCTGAGCAGACAAAGAGCAAGCGGCAAAACTCTATCAAGAAAGAGAGGAAATCCAGCGCAAGACTCAGGTTGGCCCTCTTGGTTCTCCTGTCACCTATTTTCATAAAAGGAATCAATAGTAGACTTTGATTGCTTGCTTCTAAGATAGCCACCCATCTTAGTGGGAATAGCAGCATCCATGTGGACACTATTCCTGTATAACAATAGTGCGGAAAATCAAGGAGAATATAAAAAAAGCACAAGATCAACAAAAATGTTATGTAGACAAAAAGAGGCTACATAGAGAATTCCACATCTAAGAGCATGTATATTACGATTAAATCCCATGAAGAGTACTCTAAGCAGAGGAACTTGTACAAAGTTGGCACGATGGTTTTCTGGGCCTTTTGAAATCCCGAATAGAGTTATGCTAGTGGCTTATGAGCTACCTTATGAGAGCATCGAAAGTGATTACCTTCTAGTCAATTAGAACACCAATCCTAACCCTGTGGAAAATCCTTGCATTCATTCTTGTGTAAGAAGGTATCTAGAACAACTCTTAAGATCAAGGGTTTCTTTTTATAATTCTTGAGAATGGAATATACAGAGGGGCAAGTGATAAAATTAGGTGCGAATCAAATGAGCATGTATGACATTCGTTATTCCCCACTAAAATTTCAGCACTCGTGATAAGTGCGAATGCAGAAAGGGAGTGACATGTCGAGCCACCTTATCTCAAGACAAACCCAAGCTAGTTGGTAGGGTCTTAGATCGAGTTTGATACCCTACATTAGTAGATAATGACAGAAAATGCATGTAGTCGAAGTGGCATATGAGGCCACATTTCGTCGTTATAGAGCCTTCTACTTTAGTGGAAAATAAAAAGAACCAAGCGAAAGGACGACAAATAAGGAAAAAGACGAGGTTTTGATAGTGAATTTTTACACCCTTGATGAGTGAGGAAAGATTTAGGTCATTTAATTCCAATGTCTTGGCCATGGTGAGGGCCATGTGACATAGTACCCAGTTCACATGGGCCATGAAACATGTAACGAGTGAATTGGAGGTTAGGTCGAGTGTGTGGAACAATTGTAGCACTTAATAAGAGTCTCAAACACAACGAGGGCTATACATGGTCCCTAGATTATAGTATTAATCAATGATGGGAGACAAACTTCATGTTATAATAATTTTGAAAGAAGTGATATTCATAGATTTGGAGGAAACACATATGTGTACCAAGATATTTATAACCAAACTTAGGAACATCGGTCTACACCATAAATCAAGTGGGTCTTTCCTCACAAACTTTAGTTGGGTGCTTGACACAGGAAGTAATTTTTTCATATTCAATTAAAAAAAACATGGACAACCATAATCACATGAAGCTAGTTACAGATATATTCATTATGGAAAAAGAATAAATTAAGAAATGCGCCATATGTAGCATTACAGTTTAAGGAATGCACCATATCTAGTATTACAATTTTGACATTGAGAATAATGTAAGTTTCTTGTAAGATGGGTATCTGAGAAATGGGACTAGAGCACGAGTTGCCAGACCAGGTTTAAGAAAAAGGCACCGACATAGTTATAGAGTAAGAAGTGGTAGAAGTAAATATGACATAGTCATAGTAGTTGGTTTGTTTCATAGGGTGCTGAATTGAAGCAAACTATTGTAGAATGATGGGGAAATCTCCTCTAGATATCACTAGTGGGGAGGATTTTTCTGTGGATCTGTGTGAATATAGAACCTCACTGCCCTCTCATTTCGTGGATATAGTAAGAATTCGACAACAAGAATTACCACAAAGTTGGAGTATTAATGAATGGTTATTAAAATCTAGTGAGCAAGAGGAAAAGTTGATTAAATATTTCTAGGTGTATGAGAACGAAAGTATACTAAAGGTAGACTTAGCTATTTATCGATTGCAAGGTAATGTTAGCCTTTGACGGGAAGAGGTAACAAATGTGAAATTGCGAGAAGAAAAGATAGTTTCTCGGGAGGAATTCCAGAAGGAGTTCAAGTCACAGTATCTAAGTGAGTGTTATTATGATGACTCGTTCTAGGAATTTCATGAATTAAGGCTCAGAAATCTAACCATGGATGAGTTTGTGGCTAATTTTATAAACTTCCTACAGTCTGTTCCCTACCTTAAAGAGGAGAAGGCCAAAGTACAATAGTTCCTAAAAGAATTTATATTCTCGTATAAGAAGAAAATTGAGTTCAAAAATCCAAAATATATGGATGAAGTGGTGAGGAAGGCTAGATTGTGTTATCACCAATTCAAGTGTAGAAGTGAAGGTGTAAAATCAAGGAAAAACAGAGAGATCACCAAGGTGGGAGGGACCATAGAAAGACCAAAACCTTGGTACCTCAAGAATTTTGCTAAGGATCATTCAAGGAAGAAGTTTAGCAAAGGAAATACAATTCTGCCTACAAAGTCTTATACTGGCTCGAAAACCACAGAATTGAAGAACAAGAAAAATAACAACATAAAGGAAAGGAAACCATTGAAATGTTGGGGCTGCGGCAAGCCACAGTTTCTAAGATATTGTCTGCATAATCCTAGATCTCTCTAGAATGTTCAGGTAGTTCAAGAGGCAACAACCATTAATTATTTTTCTCGGATTATCCCTGAAATTAACACAACATTGGAGGACATATAAGCTAAGCATGAATCTACTGTGATTGAAATTGAAGGTACCATATTAAAACAAATTTTGTCTGTTTTAATTGATCTAGGGGCTAGTTTAAGCTACATCAGCCCCTAAATTGTGGAATAGTGTATTTTGAAATCTGAAAAATTCAAAAATGCGTGGTTGGTACAGTTAGAAACTATTACCAAAAGAAAACTAACGTGTCAAATAAAACAATGTCTCCTTAATTTAAATGGTTATCCTAGAGAAACAGATTTAAATATTCTTTCGCTAGGGTCTCATTATCTACTCATAGGCATGACTAGCTCGAAAAAACAAGTAGAAGTTATAAATTGTCTAGAGAAAATAGTTAGTTGTCTTAATCAAAACAGACACACATGGATAATTAGATGAAATCCAAAATGAGTATTAGTTTGACAAATTTTAGTATTACTGCAGAAAAGAAGTGCAAGAAAAGGATGCGAGTTGTATATGGTAGAGATGAAAACTAGTGATTAGATAATAGAAGAAGGAAATTTAAATACTCTAGTGGTGATTAAGGAATTTCAAGATGTATTTCAACAATAAATTTAGGGGTTAACCCCACATAAGGATATATATTTTACAATTGATTTAGTACTAGGTTCAATTCGTGTGTCTAAAGCCCTGTATCGAATGAGCATACCAGAACTACTAGAATTGAAAATGCAATTATAGGAGCTCCTCGACAAGGGTTATATAAAATCGAGTGTCTCACAATGGGACGCACCTATACTTTTTCTCAAAGAAAAAGACTAGACATTTAGAATGCACATTGATTATCATGAGTTGAATAAGTTAATAATAAGAAACAAATAGCCATTTCCTCGAATCAATGATCTATTTGATCACGCGAGAAAGGAAACAATTTTCTCAAAATTTGATTTAAGAACGGGCTACCATCAGTTGCACATAAAGAGTGGAGATATCGAGAAAAAAACATTTATAACTAGATACAACCATTATGAGTTTGTTGTGTTACCTTTTGGTCTCACGAATTCACCCACAACTTTCATGTATTTGATGAGTAATATACTTCACCCTTACCTTGATAAGTTTGTACTAGTGTTCACATATGATATTGTATTGTATTCAAAGAATGAGGAGGAGCACAAAGAGAATTTGAGGTGAGTATTACAAACACTAAGGGAGCATCAATTTTATGAAAAAGTCAGAAAATGTGACTTTTATAAGGACATAATACAGTACTTGGGACATGTTATTTCCAAGGAAGGATTAGTAGTGGACCACAAAAAGAATTAGGTAATCATCAATTGGCCCATGTACGAAAGGACATATACGATGTTTACTCATTCACGGTAATTGCACAATATTATAGAAGGTTCATAGAATCCTTCTTAAGAATAGCTTATCCTATCACCTCCTTGTAGAGAATGGGTGTGAATTTTTATGGATAGCCAAATGCCAAGAAAAATTTGATAAGATGAAGCAATTTTTAAGCACATGCCCTATACTAAAAACTGCATATCCCAATAAAGAATTCATTGTTTGTAGGTTCTTGTTTGGAAGGCCTTAGAGGAGTTTTGATGCAAGATAATGTTGTAATAGATTACAGATCGAGGAAGTTGAAAGTACATTAGCAAAACTATATAGTGTATGATTTCGAATTGACATGAGTGATACACACACTTAAAATATGGAGACACCATCTACGTGGAAATAAATTTTCACTGGTAACTTATCAGATGAGTCTAAAATGTTTTTTCTACCAGCCATACTTAAATTTTAGGTAAGCAATATGGTTTCCATCCCTCAACAATTTGGACTTTGAAATAAGGCACATAAAAGGGAAGGAAAACAAACTAGAAGATGCTATAATTAGACATGCTCATGCTATGATAGGGATATATGTTAGTAGTGTAGTTACAAAATTTTTAGAGTAGGTGAAGAAGTGAGTACTACAAGATGCTAAGTATTTTGAAATTCAGCAAAAAGTACAGTAAACATGAAATACCTAGTATGCTAGAAAGTGAGAAAATCTACTCACTGAAATCAATTGTATATTCCTAACTTGAGCACATTGAAGCAAACAATACTAGATGAGTATCACAGAAGATATTCCGCGAGCCATCTTGGTTAGCAAAAAATGATTACTTCATTAAGGAAAAAATAGTTTTGGCTAGGTATGAAGAGGGATGTGGCTGAATATCTATCAAACTACATAAAACATAAACCAGTAAAGGCAGAGAATCAACATGCAGTGGAATTGTTTAAATGTCTATCCATAATCGAATGAAAGTTGGATTAAATTTCAATGGTATTTATCACGAGATTACCAAGGAAAAAACACAACATGATTCTATCATGGTGGTTGTAGATGTGTTTACTAAAGCATCCCACTTTATATTGATGTAGTCTACATTTGGGAATTCTGAGATAGCTAATATTTTCATGAGAGACATCTTTCACCTACATGGAATACTATTACACAATATTTTATCACACCTCCTGAACTTCCTTGTGACATACCACAAAGTGCCCGAAACATGACCATTATACAATATACTCATTCATGTATATAGCCCAAATCCCTCTTTTAACTTTTCTTGGAAACTATCTTGAGCGTTCAGTTAAGAAATAGCTCTTAAAACCCTAATTTGAGCATCATCACTCTTATTAGGCTAAAAACCGTGATGGTCACATGTTGCACTATGCTAGACCAATGATGGCATCGCTATGCTTTCTCATATACCCCCGATGGTCTAAAAAAGGTAATTTTCCCAAAGGAGATGAGAATATTCGTGATCTAGAAGCTTCCAGAGCAGTGAGCTAGAGGTGGTTTCACATAAATGAGGTCGAATCCTCCTAACTTGACATGTTTGTCTTATCCCTACGAGATACATCCTTGAGATGTGGGCCTAATCCTATCTTTAGAGAAGTCCTAACTCCCTCTCCGAGCCTATAAATTCCTCTTCTCCCATTCCCAAATGGTTGGTCTATGTCCATTTGCACCCTTATGCTAAGCTTGTGCTTAGAGGCTATTCATTAGATTTGGAGAAGGAGTGTTTGAAGAGTTTCTTGGTTTGGACTTGGATTACCACTCAAGGATAGCCTTTCAATATCAAGGCTATGGTTGTAAGCTTCCCTTTATTCTTTAAATAATATACATGTGTTGGTTCGTCTTCCCAAAATATATATGTTCATGTATGTATCACCTTAGCATTCCTTGATCAACTAAGTAGGTTATTATTGTATTCACCATTGGTTTTTGCATTCTTTGTTGTCTGTTCATCACTTATGCAGGTATATAAATGTTAAAAGAAGCAGGAACAAGTTTGTGACATAAGTGGTTTGAAGATCTGAACAAAGAAAATCAGAGTAGCATGAGAGCGAGGTAGGTCATCTCTCCCGTTCTACATTTCAATTATAATCTAGGAAGATGTTGAGTTGATTGTCACTTGAGTTTCTATACCCACTCATTACATTAGTACAAAATGGTTAATTAGTTACTAAAACAATGACTAAAATTTGCATATAAATGACTATTTTCAATCGGTGACTAGTAGTAGCTAATTTACAGTGTCTTATAACGTGACCAACTTTTAGTGATTTTTAGCTTAGTCATTAATTAATTGTCTCAATTTTATCATCTAGCAGTATATTTAGCCATAAATTTGGTCATTAATTCAGTTATTGATTTAGTCATTAATTTCCACAATTAATGACCAAATATACAACAAAATATATTACTATATGATCATCTGAGAAAACTAATTAATGACCAAAGAAATATGACCAAAATGTTGGTCATGTTATAAGATACTATAAATTAGCTACTAATAGTCATATATATGCAAATTTTAGTCATCATTTGAAACCAATTAATGACTAAAGAAATATGACTGAATTTTTGTTGTGTTATAAGATACTATAGATTAGCTACTAATAGTCATATATATGCAAAATTTAGTTGTCATATGTAATGAAAAATTAATCAATTGCAGTAATCATTTATATTTTTTCGGTAGTTTCATATTCATTATACAAACGACTAATTTAATAGTTTATATTCATTTCATTTATTTTCATTAATAATCATTATAAACTACTAATTTAGTCATATTTTCATTTTATTTGTGTTCATCATTAATCAATATAAACTACTAATTAGTAGTTTTAGATTGATTATATGTGTTCATTATTAATCAAAATAGATTAATTAGTATGATTTTGGGACTAAAAAAAAAAAAAACATCATACAATATGAATTGGTTCATCTAATATGGAAATTCAAAATTACATATGTTAGCTAAAATACTAAACAATATCAAGTGCAACTATAAATAATTTCAACCACAAATTATATTATACGAAATCTTCAGTATTACAATATGAGTTTCTAACTTAACAGTGGTTGGACTACAATTTACACATGAAACGTTGCTTCATCACTATAAAACATTATCATTGTGTTGTCAAGTCATTGCAGGTGAATTCACCAACACATCAGTCTCTATGTGTGTGCCTTATGCGGGATATTGGCTTTAAGGGTACCACTAGACTAGCTCTCTTCTCTCTCCTTTTTCATTTATCACTCCGGTGTTAGTGTTCTCCTCTTTCCTCAAATCTTGCTACGTACCACCAATACTTAGTTCCTTTTCTGAGAACAAAAGAACCTAGCATGCAGAGTGTAAGACATGAAAGACTATGAACACTAGAATATAAATGAAAGTAGAGTATAAAGGATTTATATTACATATACCTGAACATCAAAAATGTTAAAGCCATTCTGCCCCATAAGAGAAAGAAACTCAAACAAGTTTTCTTCGGTTGAGCAATAGTGGCCACTGTGTGGCAAAATGACCTATATAAACAAATTAAAGTTAGCATAGAAAAGAAAACCTTAGTTACTTAGTATTCAACCTTCAGGGAAAGCTTAGGCACAATCATGCCAACTAAGTTACATGCTAAAAAGCTCAAGTTGTAAATAACTTGTTAAAACCAATAATCTGAGGTGTGATGTATAATCCTTATCATTGTATTCACAACAACAATTTGTTGTCTAATGCATGAACTTGGTCAAGTATATAAACAACATGTTCTCAAATAACAACATGAAAGTAAACTTTTATAATAATCATGAAATTTTTTCAATACAAAACAGTTAAAAGGATTTCAATCAATTTCGTGTATTATTAATTTCATCTTCAACCTTTGGTTGTTTCTTAAACAGACATAATGCCAAGTACTTTCAATTTCATATTTAAAATATATAAAAAAATGAAATAAACGTTCAAAATACAATTAAACAATGAAGAGAGGATATCATGGAATGGACATTGTAAATTTTATAAAAAAAATATTTACCTACCCATCGATATATTATCATGCATTCCTAAAACATTTGCTTGCCCAAAATAACCACGAGGTGAAATAATCACAACATTGATAACCATAGGAATACTTACTAGAAACATTTCGAAAGTCGATGGCTGAAGTGCCTAAAGGATCTCCAACAACAAATGAATCATATCCAAGCCATGATCTCTATAGTGTCTCCCCATCCTTTCTCCACTCACATTTCATGTAACCTACCCACACCAAAGTCAAGTAACAACCAAATGAAGGAATTGACATTTGTTTTTATCTTTTATAGGTATAAAAGTAATTCGTATTTAAAGCGTTCCCGTCATGAGAATGGATCAATAAAGTAGAAAATCAGAAAAAATGATCTCAATGATCTCTTGGATTAAAAAAAGAACATATCTACAAACAAAAAAGCCATACATTACTTATCCTCAAACTATTTATATGGTGTAATCTTAGGTAAAGTTTTAAGATGTCCCTCTGCCTTTACCAAGGCGGATTGTAGCTTGGTTAAACTCGTTATCCTTTCCTTCAACGTCGATTTCTACAAGATAAATGTCACACATTATTTTTTCCCATTTCTTAACATGTTAGATATGATAAATTGAAAGTCACATAAAAGTAAGAGAAAACCATTTTCTAACCAAAACAAATAAACAAACAATGCCTCTAATAAAACTTCACACCTAAGAAATTACTCGGCCACATGCTCATAGTAAAGCTGATATTTTTTGAATCATATTTAATGGGATATTCGTATTTTTACCACGATTTCAATTTGGTGCTAAAATAAATATATAAATCCAAGTTATTATCACTGAACTTCAAGTATAATTCAAAAAAATAATGCCATTATAAGGTATGGAGAGAGAAACATCTTCATCACTAGGATTTTATATTTTAGTTTGATTTGAGTTGAGTTGGTATTTGAATTTTTTTTTTTCTCTCTAAAGAAGTGAAATAGGGAGAAGAGAATCGAAATAATCATGTGAATTTTTAATTAATTCATATTATATATCTCTAAAATAGTGAGGTCATCCTTCTCTGCCATTTGAAAGAGGTTTATTGGCATAGAATAATAATGAATTAACTATCAAACAAAATGATGAAATATATTACCCAGAGAAAGAAAAATGACATGACTTTGGTATTTATGTGCTCGAAGGAAATCCAACAATGGTTGTGTTCTTTCTTTATCATGAAATAGTATTGAAGACAAATGTTGGTTCAAAAATTGAACTTTGATACCAATAGGAGATGGCCATGTTGGGTAAGATACAAAGTTGTCATCATTTGATTATCAAGGTAAAAGGAAGAATGAGTTTGTATTTTAGCACATGTGATTGTATATGAAAAAGAGAGCACTAGTGGAAATGAAAGCATGTTGTCCCATCATTCAACCTAACAAAAAACTTATATATTCAATAGTTGACTACAGTGGAAATCAAATGTAAAAGCCACTCAACTTGATCTTTACATGACATCATCATAATGAACTAGTATTATAGAAGCATGCTAACTCATAAACAAGAGCTGATAAAAAAGAATAATGGAACATTATTTCCTACCACATAATTGGCATGAATAAAATTTCCACAAAATTCATCCAAAAAATGAGAAGAACTTATGGAAAAAGAACATATCATTAGTGTTTTGTACCCTCTTTAAAACATGTAGTCTATGGAAGTAGAATAGGCCAAATGGAACAAGATTCCAATTGTGTGGGATATAAAAAAATAAATGTGGAAAAGCATGCCTGCCAATTCACAAAATCTCATTCTAAATAATAGAACATGTTGATGATAGTAATGATGAAAATAGATCATGTATTAATATCAAGCCCCTTATTGGTCATCAATTAGCAAGGTGATTGGTAATTTTTACTCATAAAAAAGATATCATAATTAGTGTAATGACTGTGTGGAGCTTTTTGTCATTTTTTTGAAATTTATATTGTGGTGTCCTTGCAGGAGATAGTGATGAAAGTTCTCCAGGTTTGGTTAGACTTGTTTCCTTTCATATTCTTATGTGAATGGATGAAGAGATACCTTTCATCGGTTTGGAAATTTAGGTGTCCCTCCCTTTCCTTCAATATGTGGAGATTCCCCACCATTGAAGGACCTTTATAGTTCTTAATCCAATCTTACTATCAGACCAAGAGGTAACTCCTCAAATCAGAACACATATTATTCATTCGGGCTGTTCATTATTATATACTAGAGGGAGTGACTATTCGGTTCATCTCCCGATGAATCTCTATATTCTCTATTATTTATTTACATTAATTATAGTTGTACACCCAATCCCTCTAATTAGGTTTCAACATTCCCCACCTTAATCTAAAGGGATGTTGGTGAGTTCAAGCATCATTCTGAGTCTTTCAAGCTTTTCTCTTCCAAGTGCTTTGGTGAAGATGTCTGCAATTTACTCATTAGTGGAACAATGGTGGAGATGGATTGTTTTGGCCTCAACATGATGTCGAATTAGATGATATTTAGTATTGATGTGCTTTGTTCAATCATGGAAGTTGGGGTTCTTGGCCAACATTATTGTAGAGGTATTATCAATAATGAGTGGAGTCAATTGTACTTGTTTTACTTGCAAATCTTCAATAATTTTCCTAAGACACATAATTTCTTTTTTTGCCTCACCTACTGCCACATATTTTGCCTTTGTTATGGAATCTGTTGGAACTGATTATTTGCGTGATCTCCAGGAGACAACTCCTAATCCAAGACTCATAACATAACCTGAAGTAGATACCCCAGTTTCTTTGTCTCCATCAAAGTCTAAATCAGAGTATCCAATCAAGTTGAAGTTGCCCACCTGTGTATACTTGATTCCAAAGTCTTGAGTTCCCTTCAAGTACTTTAGAACACTTTTTGCAATAGACCAATGTCCCTTAGAAATCTTTTTCATAAATCTAGAGAGAATTCTAACAACAAAATAAATGTCTAGTCCGGTAGTGGTTAGGTAGTTGAGACTTCCTACAAGCTGTATATACTTTGTTGCATCCTCAAATTCTTTTCCTTCAATGGATGTGAGCTTTAAGTTTTGTTCCATTGTAGTAGCCAGAGGTTGCATTCAATCATGCCAAACCTATTCAACAGATCTCCAATGTACTTATTTTGAGAAAGGAGTATGGACTTCGGATGTTGAGTTACTTCAATACCAAGATAGTAATGGACACAACCCAAATTAGTCATTTCAAAACACTTTTTTAATTCCTTCTTTATCGATGGAATGTAGCTTTCATTTTTCCCTATAATCAAAATATCATCTACATATACCACAAGATATAAAATTATTTTTCCAACTTTCTTGACAAACAAAGTTGCATCATCAATATCACAATGCTTGAAATTGAGTTCCAGAAGATGCTTAGTCAGTTTTTCATACAAGGGTCGCGGTGCTTGTTTGAGGCCATACAAAGATTCCCAACTTTGCATAATTTATGTTCATGTCTCTTCACAGAAAATCCTTTAGGCTGGGACATAATTTTTTTTTATTTTAGATCTCCATTCAAGAAAGCAACTTTTACATCCATTTGATGAACTTTCCGACCGTTCTGTGCTGCTAGGGAAAAGAGTGTTCGGATGGTAGCCCATTTTGCTATGGGGGCAAAAGTTTCCTCATTATAGGCCCCTTCCTTCTGTGCAAAACCTTTTGACACAATCCTAGCTTTGTGCATGTCAAGTGAGCCATCAACTTTATACTTGTTCTTGTAGACCCACTTGAAACCAATTGGTTTATTTCCCAATGGAAGATCAAGCGGCTTCCAAGTGCCATTCTTTATCAGGGCATATTACTCCTTTTGCATTGCTTCTCTCCATTCATCATGAGAAGCAACTTATTTGAAGGAAGTTGGCTCAAAATCTGTAGACAAATTGAATTCACAATTATAAGAAATATCCTTATCAATAGGTGAATCGGAGTCATCTACATTACCTCCATTTTGCCAATTTGAATTTCTACTTCTTGTCTTTGCAAGCTCATCAGGATGAACACTTTCAAGTGTCTTTGTCATCCACTTTGGGGGACCTTTCTCAGACGGTCCAGACTTCTCTATTGATTGAGTTGGGACTGAATCAAGGTTGAGTCTCCCAATTCTGTCAATCACATGACTCAAAGTATCATCCATTGTTGGAGTTTCATGTAAGGGAGAGAATGCTTCAAAATAAGATTCCACGGGTAGATCTAGAATAGGAATCCCCCCTTCAAGATGTCGAATCTGATTATCAAATTCTTGAAATGATTTTGCTTTTGTGAATCTATGCAAGTGATCATGTTGCCTTTCAACAACATTGTCAGTTTGGGATGATTCAAGAAAGATTACATCTCTAAATACAACAGAATTTTTATTCACTTCATCATAGAGATGGTATGCTTTGGAGGTGTTTGAATACCCTAGGAAGATACATTTACGACTTCTTGCACCAAGTTTGTTTCTATGTACCTTTGGTATTAAGGCATAACAGGTGGAACCAAAGAGCCTAAGATGCTTTACCAAGGGAATGTGCCCATACCGCATATCATAAGGAGTCTTGTTTCTGATAACATTAAATGGACATCTATAGTTTATATATACAACACATAGAACTGCATCAGCCCAAAACATCATTTTTATCACTAGTTTTACCTTTTGGTTGGTTTCTTTGCTGCTCAATTTTGTTCCAAGGTAACTTGCATGTGGAGGCATCATGTGGTTCATTTCTTTTGCAGCATATGCAGTGCAAATCTGACTTTTCTCCTTAAGAGTGTCTACCCTGCTTGCCTCTGAAATATCTTCCTCTTCCTCTTCTACCACCTCTTCCTCTAGAAGAATCTTTGACAAGATTCTTGTATTTATGAGAAATGGATGCAACCTCTTCAGAAGACTCAAGGACTATCTTGGTTCAAAAAGATTTTTCTCTTTCAATTTTTTTTTTCAAAAGAGAGTCAAAGGTAATATCATTGAGATTTCCATTTGCTTGAAATGACTCAAGATAATTAGAGTAAGTAGGATAAAGTTCCTTGAGAAAAGTGATCAGATGAATATCCAATTCAACCTTAGTGACTTTGATATCATGCATTATATATTTAACTTCAGATGCAAGAGCAAGAGGATCATTATTTTGTAATTCAAGGGTGAAGAGCTTAATCATGAGTTGAACAACTTCAAGTGCAGAGTGAGAGTCATAGAGTTCTTTCAGATTTTGTAAGGCTTCAAAAGCATTTGAAAATGGCAAAATATGTCGACCCACCTCTTCGCTTACTAATGTTGTAATAAATGCATAGGCTTTGATGTTTTTATTTTCCCAAATTTTGAGCTCCTTGTCTGAGGTAGGCTGGACTAGTGCTTCGTCTCCTTCTCCAACACACACTCCTTTCCATAGCCCATTAAAAATGAAAGTGTGTTGGATTTTTTGCGACCATTCATGATAATTCTCCTTTCCATTGAGAAGTATTGCCACAATAGGTATAATTGAATGCATTGTAAAATTTGTATATAGTGGAGAAAAATATTGCTATTGCAAAATTTTACTCGTAAAATGATTGTTATACCAACAGTGTTCAACTTAACAACATTCAACGTTCACTCGAATATCAGAGTCTGATTGTAGCTGTAGTTCTTTTGTTGCTTTGTATAGCAAAGATGAATGACATAGATGAGTAGAGGAGATGAACGGAGGAGGGTTGTCAATGGTAAGTGATCAACGGTTATCGCAAGAAAAACAAGTCAGGGCGATAACCATTTCTAAAGGTGGATTTCAGGTTACAAGCGGGATTTCAGGTGGATAAAAAATGGTAAGTGGTATTGAGAGGGGAGCGCCCCATTCCACTAAGTGATTGACACGTAGCGACTAGGGGAGAGAGAAAAACCACTAGTATCGGGTGGGTAACTCTCATGCCACCAATGCAACCGAAATCGCTATAAACTATCGAATTTGGAGGTTCTGATCAACAATGGAGATTAAAAGGCACTTTTCGGGCGAGTAACCACCATTCAAGTGGTCCCCCAAAAAATCAATGTCAGCTGTCGGATATTGAGGTTGATATCAAGGGTGGAGAATGAGCTAGATAAAGTGAAACCTTGGGAACTCTGTCTGAGATGGTTTAATGAAGGGTATGATCGCATCGCAAACATGCAGTGGTATGGTCACGGCAAGGGTTCTTGCAATATGTGATTAAAAGCAGACTCGAAAATATTTATATATGTGGGTTCATAGCATTTGAGATCCGGCCCAAGGGAGGAAGTCCAACTTACTACAACATCTTCGACTTCAATGCACCATCCGACACAATAGCAATGAATGAGATTTTTCGGGGTTTTGATAGAAATTTCAGCCTACAAAAGATGCAAAAAAAAAAGGAAAAATAGATTAGGAGTTACAAATTAAAAGGGAAGCGAAAAAAATGGCTCCTACTCTAATACCATGTCAGACCAGGAGGTAACTCCTCAAATCAAAACTCATGTTATTCATTCAGGTTGTTCATTATTGTATACAAGAGGGAGTGACTATTTAGTTCATCTCCTGATGAATCTCTATCTTCTCTATTATTTATTTACATTAATTACAGTTGTACACCCAATCCCTCTGATTAGGTGTCAACAATTACAGACATAACAGATAGATTTGGTCCAAATCAAGATGTTGCTAAGGTGATTGGAGAGGGAGCAACAACTCAAGAATTGTTTAGTATTGCTCTTATGGAGCTTGAAAGATAGTGTATGAAAAATGGTTTATATATTTGTGGTGGTAAGGAGGTAATTTTTTTTCCGATTGCTTAGCTTAGAAGAAGAAGATAAGCATAAGAACCAAGATCAAGATAAGGATTTCAGGTATGTGTATAACTTTTCAATTGGAGGGAAGCATGCAAGATAAACTAATGCTTATATGCAATTAGGAGGGGGAAGGTGGAGCAAATGTGAAGAAAGAAAATCCATACTTTATGATGATAAGCACTATATATCATTATCATCATCTAGGAAAAATGTTCAGGAAGAATCATCTTTACAATCACAGATTGAGGAACGTGAATCACTGGATACCTCTTGCAGTGGAACTTTACAAAAAAAAATTGGTGTCATGATTATAGTGTCACGTGATGTGCCCCCAAAAGTTAAAAATATGCTAGCGATGTCAAGGAAAATTTCTTTCTATGCTCCTTAACTCATATTTCGCCCCATCCACATTGTGATAGACCAATTCTCAAGATCATAGAATGATATTTTCTTTAATGAAGGAGTCCAAGGGCTAAAAATTTAAGGATATGATCAATTTTTTCTTTCAAAATGGACTGTCTTGTCTAACTTGCAAGGACTTGGGTGTCAAACTTGTTTTCGATCGACTGTTATTCACGTGTCAAAATTTTGAGTATGACTTGGGGTTGAGCTTGAATGAGAGGATTTTACTTAATACTGTTTAGTCAAGGAAAATAACCAAACTCAGAGTCCATTTGAATTGTGATTCATGAAGCATAGTAATAGATGTAGGTTTTAACCCCATACAGAAATTACTTGCATACGAATTCTAAAACACAAAAAATAAACAATACGAGAGCATAACACATAAAAAACATATACACAGAGATTTTCTCCTGGATCCCAAAACTGGGACTACCA
This sequence comes from Pinus taeda, assembly GCA_000404065.3. Taxonomy (NCBI): domain Eukaryota; kingdom Viridiplantae; phylum Streptophyta; class Pinopsida; order Pinales; family Pinaceae; genus Pinus; species Pinus taeda. Next base: position 236 of record APFE031288015.1, on the reverse strand, counting down.
ACCTGATTTTTCATTATGTTCCTTTCAATGTTACAATACATATTTATACATACCGAAGCATCCAATCATAGACTGAAAACCATCACATCTAATACCATGGACTAAAAACCATCACGTCCAAAACATGTGAAAAAATCATGCACAAAATCATAGGTGGGTCCTCACAACATAACATAGGGTCCAAAACCAAAATTTTCCGGGGCGCTACCCTGGACCCCATAAAGTCAGGTTATAGG
>APFE031288011.1:0-22692 GCA_000404065.3 Pinus taeda | reverse complement strand
CCCCCGGCCGAGGTGGGGTTACATGTCATGAAATCTATGCCCCATTTGGTGAATGGCCCAACAACGACTACTGGCTGCAGAGGCGTGGGTGGTATTCTGGTTTTGTGATCGAAGATTTTACAAGCATGGAAACTTCTGACTGCGGTTATGCAATCCTTGAACATTGTTGGCCAGAAGTACCCTGCTCGTAAAATCTTTTGTACTGTAGTGTAACCAGATTGATGTCCCCCACATGCGCCCGAATGACAATCATTCAGGACTTTTTCAGCCTCCTCATGAGTGAGGCACCTCTGTAGAATTGTATAGATACCATGATGGTAAAGTGTATCACTGATGATCATGTAGTCTTTTTCTTGGTATCCAATACGTTGTTGCTCTGAACAGGATGTATTAGGCCTATATGTTTGGGTCTGGAGATAGATGATTATATCTCCATACCACGGATCGCTTGAAGATATTAGAAACAAAGATTCATCCATGATTTTTGCATTGGATGTTGAGTCGTTGGATGACGATGGGAGATCGCATAGTAATTCCGCAAAAACCAGAGCTTTTTTTTATTTGGATTTTACGAATTCTAGATCAAAATATTGCAAAATTGTTATCCATTTGGAATATTTTACCCCCAGTAACTGTCGCGACAAGATATAAGTCATGGGGTTGCAATCTGACAAAATGGTAGTTTTTCGAAAGAGGATATAGTGTCGAAACCTCTGTATCGCTTGAATAGCTGCGAGAGCCAGCTTTACAACATAGGAGTACTTGGTTTCCGTATCATTTAAGTTTCAACTTAAATAATAGATAGGATGTTCAATTCCATTATCTTCTTGAACTAAAACCATTGCTATGGTTGTATTTTCCACAGGCAGATACAGGTTAAAGTCTTTTTGATAATCAGGAGCATACATTAATGATGCCTTTAGTAGGGATTCCTTTAGAGCATCAAAGGAAGCTTGCGCAACCTGATCCCAGACGAAGGGTACTTTTTTTTCAATAGACGCGTATAACCTTTATCAAGTTCGGCATAATTTGGAATGAACCTCCTCATAAAGTTTGCTTTCCCTTGGAGTTTCTGAATCTGAAGCAAGTTTGAAGGTGGAGGCAAATAATTGATTGTCTGAACCTTACATGGGTCGAGATGAATCCCGTCCTTTGGAACTATAAAGCCAAGTAAACGACCAAAACCGACACAAAACACACATTTGTGTGGATTGAGTTGTATCTTGTAGTGTTGGCAACGTAGAAATATCACTCTCAAATGACGCGGATGATCAGTTTGCTTTCACAAATGAGCTGGAAGATCATCGAGATATGGTTGAACGATGTTTTTGATGTCATGGAAGGCATAATTCATTGCCCTCTGAAAGGTTGCCCCTGCATTCTTTAAACCAAATGGTATCTTGCAGTAAGCGAATGTGCCCCACGGACAGATAAATGTAGTCTTTGACTGGTCTTGTGGGCGGATATTTATTTGATTATACCTGGAAAATCCTTCCATAAATGAAATGATTTCACATCCGACGCATTCATCAATTATTTGGTCAATGAATGGTGTAGGGTAGTTGTCTTTTGGGCAAGCTTGATTTACATCCATATAATCAACACACACTCTAATTGTTCCTTTCTTTTTCATTACGGGAACAATATTCGATACCCAATCAGTTAGAGGAACCGAGTAAATGAAACTAGCATGGAGAATTTTTTCAACTTCTGCCTTGATAGAAGCGGCTTTCTTGGGGTGCACCTTCTGAAGTTGTTGTCGTACTAGTTTGACATCTAGATACATCTTAATTTTGTGTTCAACTATACTTGAGTCAATGCCTGGAATTTCTTCATATGACCATGCAAAGACATCTCTTAACTCACAAAAGAGAGCGTAATATATTTCCAGTTCTGAAGGAGAACAAGATCTGCCGACATGAATATTCTCTACAATGTTTGGTTTGGTCGAGATATTGATGGCGATAGTCTCTTCAATATTGGACAAGTTTTTCTTGGAATCCATCGTATTTACAGTATTCGATAGAAAATCAAATACTAAAGGATGTTCAAGGTCACTAGAACAATCTTCTTTATAATTCGGAAGATGGGAATGATGGTGGTAATCTTCCCATGGTGCCCCGTCAATCATCATTGACTGAACAATTCCTTCATCTATAGAATTTACATGCAACCAAGGATTTGAAGGGGTACCATATTCCTTAGACCTATCTATCCAAATGCTCGATGAGCATTGATTTGGGTTTTCCTCCAATGCTAAAACCATTGATTGCTACAATATTTCTATTGGGCTTGAAGGCAAAACCTCGCGATGAACCAAGCTAACATCGTGATCGGATATCTTCTGAATGGAAGACACCATATTGTAGGTTCCCACCATGGCCACTTCCTTCAGATCGTTTGGAGGTGGCAGAGCAAAAGTACCCATCAATGTCGGGTCTTTTACTAGGCCTACTCCGATATTTTGAAGCGAAAGAGAGCTCCCGTGGATCATCAGAATGCTTCCCGTAACTTGTGAACTGTTGGGGAGAAATGTTTGTTGGTCGACGATTGTAATTCCTCCTTGGAAAGGAAATGCAATCTTTCTAAAGTATGTCGACACAACAGTGGCCATAGCATATATCCAGGGCCTTCCCAGTAGGATGTTGTAATCGAGGTTTCCGTTGATAACTTCAACATCAATTTTTGTCTTGCCCCCCAGTTCGACTTGCAAGTTACTTAAAATCCCATAGGGAGTGTATGTTTGTCCATCAAATTATTTCAACGTCATTGACGATCATGACAAGGGTGGTAAGCCCATAGTTTTCCAGCAACTCATCGACATAATACATGTAGATGCTCCCTCATCAATAGTCATTCGATAAACAGTTTTGTTGAGGGATTTCACTTGAATAAGGAAAGCAAGTTGAGCTGGTAACTGAGGGTCATATCCTTTATGATTAAAGGCCACAAGATTGGAATCCGCTGGGTCAATCCCACCTATTGCTGATAATAGAGCTTGCTTTTGGGAGGGGCAATTTTGCAATACTTCAAGTGTCGACATAGCAGACGACGATTGGGCCAGGTCCTCTACTACATTATAATTCTGTGCTTCTCTGGCACGAGGATTAAATGTCGATTTGTGTACTACTCCCTTTGGTAGCTTTATCGTTAGCTCAAGAATGATGGGTGGCACAACTTCGGTCGAAGTTGTTTTCAAACTACTAGGTTGATCAGTAGCCTTTTTTTTCAACAGTTGTGGATTCCTGTAATCTTTATTCCTTGTTGATATTAAAGCATCATTTTGTTGTTTCGAAATGGACAACACGAGCACTTGGGATGGGGAAGCATTGTCACTAGAAACCAGATTGGTTCTTGGATTTGGAAATGGATCAGTCAATACCGCTGAGGTTTTTGAATTCTTTAAGAGTTTCTGAAGCTTAGCTCTATATGGATAGTCTTTCGTCCAATGATCCTCATTGCATATAAAGCATGGATGATTTGGTTTCCTTTCTCTAGAAGGGTTTGCAGAAGATTTTTCAGGAGACAAATCCTCCTATTTCTTCTTTTTCCCTTTCCTTTTCTTCTTGCCCCCTAGTTGCTTCGGTTCTTTTCCTTTGTCAGTCGACATGGCATTTACTTTCGAGGCGAGAAGTTAGTCATTTGCATTTTGACTAGAAACCATACGAGCTTTCTTCGATGTAGCCTTTACGGTTTTCGTGCTAGTATTACCTATCACACCATCGCCGACATGAGAGTTTTTTTTTTATTTAGGAGGAGGAGGAACGGAAAATTCCAGTCTAGGAGCATCAAGGATTTTGTCATAGAGCATGCCACACTGAGTATAGATCAAGTATAGATACTTCACATGAGCAATGACTTGCTCTTCAGTGATGACCCCTCCCTTTGCCACATCTTCTGTGATAGAAGGCAATAATGACTTAATAAACCATTAAGCTAATAGTTGATCAGGAACATATGTTTTTACCATCCTATGACGACGCTGCCACTCATGGATATGATCAGATATGTGAGTGGTTGTCATCTGTTTGAAATTGGTAAGAAGCTCTGTTCCTATTTTGTACCTTATTGGTAACTGAAAATGGGTTAAAAAGGTTGTGGAAAGGGTGCTGAAGTTATCAAATGAAGCTCTAGGAAATTCAATGTACCATTTTGTTGCTGGACAAGTTAACATTAACTGAAAAAGTCAAAGCCTAATCGAATCATCATTGAGAGTGTTGGATGAACACCACAGTTGAAAGGTCATCACATGATTCGATAGGTCTTCACCCGGATTTCCATTAAATTAGGAATATATGATGGAAGTTTATGAGGAATCGCCGGCCACCAAGGGGCATAAGCAATTGGATCGTTTGTTAGTTGATTTAGATCTGGTAACTCTAAAGTCACCAAGAAGGGCAACTGTTGATTCAGGTTTGGCGAAGCATACCCAGGATAGGATGGTATCCCTTGAGCAGTGGGTCTTTGCATATCAGTATAATGCATTTGATGCTGATAACTTTGGTAAGGTTGATGAGCATAACCATTTTGATATGATTGTTGTTGATCGTTTTGAATATACCATTCCCCATTACTCACAAAGACTTGTTGCTCAGATCCTTGGTAAGCTTGTTGGAATTACAGTTGTTGATATTGCACAAGCCATGGTTGTGGGACCATTTGTTGTTGTCCAATACTAGCTATTTGACCAAGATGAGGGGTAACAGTACCTATTTGAACTTGGGTCGCTCCGGTTAGGGAGACACTAATCAGTGATTGCGGCTGTGTCGTGGAGATAGGAGGTTGTTGTATTACGACTTGAGAAACTTGAGGTTGGAATAAAACAGGCAACGCTTGTACTTGGGACACTGTCGCAATGGCTGGTGTAGTGGGGATATTCGACATAGGTAGGCTTTGTTGCATTGAGTATACAACTCTTGGTTGTTGAGGCAGTATTGGCACCCAACCACTGGATGTAATTCCAGCATGACCCGAATTCTGTTGCAAACTTCCATATGGTTGTTCTCCGGGAGGAAACAATGAAAGGGCATACTGCCTCACATATGGTGGCAATCTAGTACTCAAAGGAATGATTGGCCTTTGGGGACCAAATTGCCCAAATTGATACTATTGCAAAGGATCAATTTGTTGAGACTCAACATATGAGATTCCATATATTATTCCGGACGAACAAACGGGAATAGACCACACTATTGAAACAGTCCCTGGATGGACTCCATCTAGAGGTTGAGAGCTAGTTGGGATAGATGGTACACCATCGAACATTGTTGGAGTAGCAGCTGGAGGTTCTGTTGTTGTTGCATCAGATGACACAGTCCTTGATGTCGACGGTTGTTCAGACAAATCTAGTCTATCCAAAAGATTTCCTAGCGATTCTACAGGAACTTGCGATGAAGGGAGACTAAATTCTGATGAAGAAGGATATAGGGTGATCCCGGCTCCAAAATACAATGGAGTACTGGATGGAGGATCCTCGACAGTCTCTTCTATAGCAATCAATCCAGGTGGGAGAGGTAGACCGTCAGGTCCGTAAAATATTTCTGGTGTCGAAGAAGGTATAGACTCTGCAGCGACAGTTTTTCGAGGGGTAACACCTTCCGAATCAGCTGTAGATGGAGTCGATTTAGGAATAGAAGCATTTACCATTACACTAGGATCAGTTCTAATGTCCTCTTGTGGCCACGGAACTTCTTCTATAAAGGCAGGGGTACCAGAGATGGTTGGAGTAATCGGAGTGCTTGAGGATGTTGGAACACAAGTTCCAAGCAAGCCAGGGAACTTTGATCTGGGTAAACGAGTTCACTTTGTCCGGAATAGTTTCGTTTCTAGAGTCAAAGACGGTTGACTCATTAATCTCCGTGAACAACAGGGTTTCGATTGACTTTCTTCCATGATTACAAATTACTTGATCAACTCAAAATAAAGGGGAAGAGTGATTCCGAATTTAATGAATTTTAGATGCTTTGACACACATTTATTTTTTCAACTTTTAAGAGTCAAGAAAAAGCTAAAGATGACTCCAGTCGCTTTCGATTTTTAATGAGCCTGAAGTGACAAGTGCTCAGATGGACCTTTTCCTTTAAGGAGTCTGAAAAGGAACGAAAGAGACTACTCTGGAAATCTAGACAGAGGGATTACCAAAACAATCGCAAAATTGCAAAATACTTTTTACAGTACGACAGTCAATCTTCACGAATGCTGTGTTCAGTGCATTGCAGTCGATAGGGTAGCAGACACAGTTTCCTAAGGATAAAGGATATATCCTATTTTGGTCTCCCAATATATACTTGACGGTACGTGGGAGCACAAGTCCATACTGGCACTTGTCGTCTCAAAGAGGAGGAATCACCCAACCTACAATGAAAGCGATAGTTACCAGTCTTTACAACGCCAGAATATGTCTCTAGCCTAGACTTCTAAATGTTGTGTGTTAGGTTCCAAAGTGTTTTTGTGTTCATTGAATTTATTTTACAGTTGATCTTTCTTAAGAAGTTCACCTTTCAGGTTCACCGCATGATGTAGATATACAATTCCTAAATGCAATCTAAGATGATAAACAATTGTTTAATCTTCTTTTGCAATGAAAATCCTAGCTACCAAGGAAAGAGAAACGAGATTCTTTCAACATAGAGCAGGGAGCACACACTAGATGCACTGTCCTAAATCAAAATCAACAAGCAGTCTAAATGCAAATGCACATGCACATATTTGTTTTCGCTTTCTTAATGTGTGAATGACAAAAAGAATGCTAAGTACAAATTTGAATCGTTTCAAGCGACAGTACTAACGATTTTCTCTTCAAAAGACGAAAGGAAGATAATGACGACACTTTGCGATTTTGAATTGAAAATTGCTTTCGACACTTGAAAAACTATTGATTCAAATTAAATACAAGAGTAATAGTGTAATCGACCATTAAGAATAGTAGGATTCTTTTCTTTGACTGAAAATGACACCTGTGACACTTCCAAATCAAAAGATGACAGTTTGATTATGCTACTTATTTGTAAAGGAGAACCATAAACGGCGAACAATACATAAAAACATTTACAGTTCTTTGTATAATGGAGGTTGAATCATGCAAAGGAAGGGAGTTTCCATAGTGATATACTAATCACAGATAGCATAACTCTTGAATAAAGTTGAAGAGAGTGAACAAAAAACCAAAATCTGGAAGCAGAAGTGGTCTTATCTGATCATTGCAACTGTAACACAGGGAAAGAGCAATGCATCTCACCTACTGCACATAGGAGGTATGATGCATCCAGATTCCCAAGCGAAGAAGGTGCAATGATCCAGGGACGAGACTTCAACTTGGTTCTTGGTCACAGTTTGCAGCTTAGTTTAGGGATTTAAGCTGAGCTAATGATAGTCAGTAAATGCAAATCACAGGGGCTGATCTAACGAGGCTGTTTGAGCCACCACCAATGCAATTAGGATGTTTGCAAATCAATTGTTGAGTTTATAAACAAAACCCGGAGATAGAATGAAGCAACATTGATCTACTTTTCACTTGCATAACAAACACAGTTCGAAGGCTAGCTAGCTTGACTTCAGGCTCCGTCTGTAATTTTATAAAGCAAACAAATATAGACAAGCAAACAAGCTATTCACTCCACAGTGGAGTCGCCATTTTGTTATAGGGAAATCTAGTGTCTATGCAGAGCTGCTAGTCCCACTAAGATGGGTAGCTATCTTAGAAACAAACAGATTAAAGTTACTTTCCTTTTCCTTTATGAGAAGTAGATAGGAGAAGAGAAAAGAATACCAACCTCAATCTTTCACTTGGTTCCTTGCTTGTTCCTTCTCCCCTTTGACGGATCTTTGCCGCTCAACCCTTGATTACTCCACTTAAAAGAGTACCTGTAAAGTCAAAGCAGCATAATACCTTCAAAGTGCAGAGATCTACAATCATAAACAATATAGGACCAGATATATATTACCCACACAAATGCATATATTATCAGACATACAAGAATGTGGAGGAAAAATTGAATAGCTTTATTGATATAAAGATTAGAAGAGAGTATTATAACCCATTGATCTGACCCAGCGTCATCCTCCCAGCATGAAAGCCCTTCTTCACCAAATGAAAAGCTTAGATCACCCAACACTATGATGTTCCACCAGGGAACCAACAACACTTCCTTACAAGATACAAGATTCCAGCCTCTGGATCTCTGGGATAAGGGATTCATATATAGAATATTGGAGGGGGGTGAGTCAGCTTCTGGGATTTTGATTAGTGTCTTCTCTCTGATAGTTCTTGATTCCTCTTGGAGATTGGTGATCTCTTACTCATCCCTGGGTGAATTCAGAGAGGCAAGTGTCACAGGAGAAGTTTCTTAAGATTCCATGATCATCCACCTTGCAAACTGTCTCTGCCATTTGTCTACTCTCACCCATCGCACCCTACAGAAGGGCTTTCCAGTATGCATTGCACTTTTTGCATGTGGCAGGTGAGATGCATTGCATCCTCTGCACTGAGCAGTCTGTATGGTCCAATTTTGACCAGTTCTGAGCAGTTTTCTATGGAGAACTTCTGGGAGATGATGTAATTAGCTAACCTTGTTCCTTTAGGGTATGAAAAAACACTTTTAGGGACTCAGAATCCCTTGGTTTATGGACATATATGATTGGGGTTGCAGTGCCCAAATATATCTATAACAACGATCCATGCTCTTCTTCAAAAATGTAAAGATAATGTTTTGGGTTGATGATGTTCTATGTGCTACATATATAAAGAATATATGTCCATCTAATGCTATTAGAAACAAGACTCCATATGAAATGTGGTATGGACATGTTCCTTCAGTAAAGCATCTCAAGGTCTTTGGTTCCACCTGTTATGCCTTGATACCAAAGGTAGATAGAAACAAACTTGGTGCTAGAAGTTGTAAGTGTATCTTCCTGGGGTATTCAAACACCTCCAAGGCATACTATCTCTATGATGAAGTAAATAAAAAGTTTGTTGTATCTAGAGATGTAATTTTTCTTGAATCATCCAAAATTGACAATGTTGTTGAGCAGAAACTTGATTTCTTGGATAGACTTGCAAAAGAAAAATCATTTCAAGAATTTGATAATCAGATTCCACATCTTGAAGGGGTGATTCCTATAATAAATCAACATGTGGAATCTTCTTCTGAAGAACACTCTCCCCTACATGAAACTCCAACAACGGATTATGCTTTAAGTAATGTGATTGATAGAATTGGGAGATTCAATCTTGATTCAGTCCCAACTCAATCAGCGGAGCAGCCTGGACCTTCTGAAAAAAGGTCCCCCAAAGTGGTTGACAAAGACACTTGAAAGTGTTCATCTTGATGAGGTTGGAAAGACAGGAACTAGAAATTCAAACCGGCAAAATGGAGGTGATGTAGATGACTCTAATTCACCTATTGCTATGGATGTTTCTTATGATTTTGAATTGAACTTGTCTACAAATTTTGAACTAACTTCCTTCAAAGAAGCTACTTCTCATGATGAATGGAAAGAATTGATGCAAAAGGAGTATGATTCCCTCATAAAGAACGACACTTGGAAGCTGGTTGATCCTCCATTAGGAACCAAACCAATTGGCTGCAAGTGGGTCTACAAGAACAAGTATAAAGCTGATGGCTCACTTGACAAGCACAGAGCTAGGCTTGTGGCAAAAGGTTTTGCACAGAAGGCAGGGGTCGATCATGAGGAGATTTCTACCCCCATAACAAAATGGGCTACCATCCGGACACTCTTTGCCCTAGCAGCTCAGAACGGTTGGAAAGTCCATCAAATGGATGTAAAAACTGCTTTCTTGAATGGAGATCTAAAAGAGAATGTTTTTATGTCCCAGCCTGAAGGATTTGCTGTGAAATGACATGAACATAAAGTATACAAACTGGTGAAGTCCTTGTATGGCCTCAAACAAGCACCACGAGCCTGGTATGAAAAACTAACGGAGCATCTTCTAAAACTCAATTTCAAACATTATGATCTTGATGATGCAACTTTATTTGTCAAGAAAGTTGGCAAAGCAGTTGTATATCTTGTGGTATATGTAGATGATCTTTTAATGACAGGGAACAATGAAAGCTACATTGCAACCATAAAGAAGGAATTGGGGAAAAGTTTTGAAATGACTGATTTGGGCTATGTTCATTACTATCTTGGTATTGAAGTAACCCAACATATGAAGTCCATATTTCTTTGTCAAAAGAAATACATTGGAGATCTGTTGAATAGGTTTGGCATGACAGAGTGCAATCCTCTTACTACTCTAATGGAACAAAACTTAAAGCTCACGTCTATTGAAGGAAAAGAATTTGAGGATGTAACAAAGTATAGACAGCTTGTAGGAATTCTCAACTAACTACTACTAGACCAGACATTTTGTTTGTTGTTGGAATCCTCTCCAAGTTTATGCAAAAGCCTTGTGAGGAACATTGGTTTGCCGCAAAAAGAGTTCTAAGGTACTTGAAAGGAACTCAAGACTTTGGAATCAAGTATAAATAGGTGGACGACTTCAGCTTGATTGGATACTCTGATTCAGACTTCGATGGCGACAAGGAAACTGGGGTATCTACTCCAGGATATACTATGAGTCTTGGATCAAGAGCTATCTCTTGGAGACCATGCAAACAATCAGTTCCAATAAATTCCACAACAGAAGTAGAATACATAGCAACAGCTGAAGCAAAAAAAAAAATTGTGCGGCTCAGGAAAATTCTTGAAGATTTGCAGGTAAAACAAGTACAATCAACTACACTCATGATTGACAATACCTCTGCAATAAAGTTGGCCAAGAACCCAAAGTTCCATGATCAAATGAAGCACATCAATACTAAATATCATTTGATTCGACATCAAGTTGAGGCCAAAACAATCCATCTCCATCATTGTTCCACTAATGAGCAAATTGCCTACATTTCCACCAAAGTGCTTGAAAGAGAAAAACTTGAACGATTCATAATGAAGCTTGGACTCACCAACATCCCTCCAGATTAAGGGGGGGAATGTTGACACCTAATCATCAAGATTGGGTAAAAAAAATGTAAATAAATAAATAAGTAATGTGAACAGTCATCGAGAGATGAAGTGAACAGTCTTTCCCTCATGTATATAATGAAGACCAACCTGAAGGAATAAACATACGAATCATTTTTGCTTTGAGGAGTTACTGCCTGGCCTGACAATTTCCATTTTTTTTAACTATTTAAATTAACTAATCAATATTGTCTCCATGAATTAGAGAGTTTCAAGTTATCTTTTTATATGTTTAATTAAGACTTTTAGGATGGTCCACTAGGTTGTCATGGTAGATTGGAAAATTATACAAGAAGAGAGAATCTTTTGATTGTTTTTTGAGATGTTTGTTTTCTTTTGTTTTTAAAAATTAAGTTTCAAAATTTAAACATATAATCATGCATATACTAAGAATTGAATATATATTTTATTTGATTAGTATTTAAATTTTAGATACAAATAATTAATATATAATTATCACTAATCATTAAATTTACTCTACATATTTTTGCTAAAACATATTGGTTCTCTAGGTAATATGGACACTGGTTGTTATCCCTTCTCAGAGACTTCTCAGATGCCTCTGGCACCCAAGTCAATTGCTCCAAATCTCATATCTTCTTCTTCCACACCCCTCCTGTAGTCAAAAATGCGATCACCCGTATTCTAGGCTTCTGCTCCGCCTCCCTCCCCTCCACATACCTAGGAGCTCCTCTCACAGCCTCTGCAATCAAACAGCCAGCTTGGAGGACCATGCTTGAAAAGATTGAATCAAAGCTCTCTCTCTGGACTCTTCGATCTCTCAATATGGCTAGTCGAGCGGTTCTGATAAAGTCTATCTTACAAGCCATGCCCCTCTACCTCTTTTCCATCCTAGCCGCTCCTAAATGGGTTCTAAAAAGACTAAGAAATCTGCAGCGAGATTTCCTATGGGGAAGCACAGAGACCAAGCGCAAATGGGCCTTGGTAAAGTGGGACAACATATGCAAGCCCAAAATCCAAGGGGGCTTAGGCCTAAGGGACCCTGAGATCAGTAATACTATAATGAATGCTAAGATTTGGTGGCAATGGATAACGAACCCGGACAAACCATGGTACAAAATTTGGAAAGTCAAATATGCTGATAACAGACCCCAGGAAGAACTCATAAGGCTTAAGCCAATGGACAGCGGATCGCTCATATGGAACGCAGCGAAGCAACACTATCAGTTAATTCAGAAACATAGCTTCTGGGAGATAAGGGATGGGCACTCGGCTCGCTTTTGGAGTGACGCCTGGAATCAAATGCCAAGTCTTGCCAGCAATCTATCGCTAGAACTTAATCAGCTCAGACAGGAACAGCAACTGGCAGCCGTCAATCAATTTTGGAACCAGGAAACAGTGAACGGATTCAGACAATGGTCATCAATAATTCAGACAGCGCACAATGCCAATATTGCTCGTACAGAGGAATTGGAAAACGAACTAAAGAAAAGAAGTATCCGTGCACAGGAAGGAATGGATATTCTCAGATGGGGCTACACACCGAAAGGGTCCTATTCAACCACAGAGGCTTATAATCTGATTGGTGATTTCCCCATAAAGCCAAATCCTCTTTGGGGGCGAATCTGGAGTTTTAAAACTTGGCCCAAAATAACCCACTTCCTTTGGATGGTGGGTCACCAGAAAATTCTCACATGGGACAAACTGAGGAAACGAAATTTTCAAGGGCCCTCAATTTGTCACAACTGCTTTCTTCATGAGGAAACCCAGCAACATCTTCTAAACTCTTGCCCTCTGGCCATCCAAATATGGGACAAGATAAGCTTCAGATGCCAAAGAAGATGCACAGTAAATAATGACATCATTGATACCATTAGGCAATGGCCCAAAAACCCTTATAACTGCATGATTCTCAATCACCTCTGGAATATCATCCCGGGAATAGCCCTTTGGAACATTTGGAAAGAAAGAAATCGTCGCATCTTCAAAAATCAGAGCTCCACAACAGAAGCTATATGGAATCGAATGAAAAGCAATCTTAGAGAGACAATGCTTCTGCAACCTTGGGCAAAAGAGGACTTCCCTACTGCTGACAATGAGAAAAATATTCTTGACAACTGGGAGTTACAAATTCATCAGGACTCCACAACAACTCAGAGAACCAACAGAAACATCAAAGACAATGGAAGATGGACTCCTCCTCCCAATAACTCATACAAGCTCAACTTTGATGGAGCCTCCAAGGGAAACCCAGGTCAAGCAGGGTTTGGAGGTATCATTCGAGATTCCAAAGGCAATCTCAAGCAACTTTACTATGGAAGCCTAGGATGGGACACCAACAACTCAGCCGAACTGGAAGGCCTCTGGCAAGGACTTTCAATTGCAAAGGAATTTAATCTCCAGCCTCTTCTGGTCGAAGGAGATTCCCAGATCATCATCAATATGGCAAAGAGGATACAAAATGGTTCCCAAACCAGGAAAGTGGCTCACAGTTGGAGACTGGAAGCAAGATTGAACAGTATAGAAAAAGAGCTTCTTCAAAACAAAGCTCTCTCTTTTCTTCACACAAAACGGGAAGGTAATAAGACTGCTGACCTTCTTGCCAACTTGGGTGTGGACTGTTCCCTGAACCTCCTATCAGGGAAGCTGGACATAATCCCTGACTCTCAAAAGGCTTAGGAATGCAAGAGGCTTATTCATTCTGATGCAGGATCCCCGGATGCGGGTGGCGGATCATCCCAGCAGGACGAGGCACAGGTGTCGCCGCGTGCCCGGGACAGCTTGGCAAACCAGGCGCCGTCGATGTCTTAAGCGCTTCAGCGGTCATTCCAGGCATTCATTGCCGAGCAGGAGGGGGGGTAGACGGTACAGAAAATTCAATGCAGGTTCATGGCGTAGCAATACATCGACCTCTTCACGGCAGGATGCCATTCAGTCGCGACATTCCCGGTCTGAGCCTTCTCTGCAACAGAGAATGGGGAACTCGGATTGCTGGAGTTCAGAACTGTGAGACTCAATGGTGGTCTGCGGGAATTGCAGAGGGTAATGGCCCTCAGAGTGCAGTCAATGTCCGAGAAGGCATAACCATCCCGCCGCTCCACATCTGGTGGCTCAATTGCTTAAGAACTCGCTCGCAGAACGCGGTGGACTCGGCCTCCAGTGATCGACAGTCTTGGAAGAAGGAGGCTCAATGGCCAGAACAAGGGAGAGGCAGCCGTGTCGCAGGGGTCGTGGAAGAGGAGCTTCCTCCAGTCGTTCAGCAGGGGCGGGAAATCAACACTGTTGCTGTTGTAATTGCCACAGGAGAGCAACAGCAACTCCGTTGCCTGCTCAGCAGCTCGTGGAGGTCGGCAGCGCGGGGGAGGGAGAAGCAAGGCTTCCTGCATTCGGTTCAGTTGTCTTCTCCTTGGGCAGTCCGGATGGGCACCAGGGCATCAACGCCCACATCACAATTATGTTCACCCAAGTGGCAGAAGATAAAGCTGGCGCGGTGGTGCCTCCAGGCGGTGGCGGAGAAGAGGTGGCGTCAGAAGCACAAGCTGAGCAGGGAGCAGGCAGCAAAGGGAAGGCGCCCATGGAAAGGTACACGCCCTCCCTGGGTCCAGCACCACTGGGCTTCACGGAGGAATCGTGGAGGGCAAGATGGGAAGGAGTGGAGGAAGGACAGGGATGGGCGCGAATTGTGGAAGAACAGGGTCCCTGTGAGGAAGCTGAGCAGCAGCTTGCAAGCCTTCAACCGCCATCTGCGAATCCCCAGGAATGAAGCTTTGCCGGGTAATCCTTTTTTGCAAGTTGATTATGCCGAATTTAGGTCTGGTTACCACCTCTTACAGTCAGTCTTGGTCAGTCGCCCCTGAGTGGGCATTCAAGTGTCTAGTTAGCATCATTCAGCACCTCGGTGCTTATGTTTCTGTTAGTCAAGCAAATCAATGTCAATTTTGGACAAGGTCATGGGTAACCAGCTGCAGCTGCCCCTGTGTGGGAGACTCAGACAGCTGGTTTCTTGTAAACTCAGTACCTGTACAGGGCTATTCCATGCTCAGCATGCATATCAGATGTAAAAATCCTCTGTATTATAATATAAATAACTAGATAGTCTTTTACCGAGAAAAAAAAAAATATGGACACTGGTTGTTTAGGCAATATGTATACTTTCCTTTGAATCTAAATTTTTTCAAATGAATGTTGGAATTTGGATTGAGAAGTGCATTTACATATGTATATGTATAGAAATGTTTCCACGAAAACATTTCAATATATGTGCATATCTATGTACTTTAAGATATGAAAAAATATGAAAGTGAATAGATATGCACATATACAAGAATTTTTCCATATAGTGCAAACAATCCATATATAGAAGCACTATATATATGAAAGCATGACATATATCAAATATGTGCATACATAGAAGTCATATATGCAATCACATATGAAAATGTTTCCATATTGGAACATGCATTTTTAATCCTTCACTTATATTTAGAGGTTTTTTATAAATGATCATATATAAAAGTGCCTGTCTGTGCATATATTAAAGGATTTTGATGTGTATCATTTTATACATATACTAAACTGTTACATGGATATGCAAATTTTCAACATATATAAAAGAAAAGAAACTACTTAGATGAGATTTTAGATATATGATATGTTGTGGAAATAAATCCCGAAATAAATTTGTAAATTACAATAAATTAGAGAGGTCAAACTCTCAAATGAAATTAGTCTTCTTGATTTCAATCCAACATATGGCCTTTTGATCACCTCCTCATCAATACATGGAACAATTTTCTTCCAAAACCAGTGCTTTCTCCATTGAAGAATCATTTCTTCAATGGGTACACCCTTAGTCGAGGGCAAGAAGAAGTATACAAAGGCAGTCATGATACAAATCTAGCCTGCAAAGAAGAGGAAAATCCCATACTTGAACGTACAATGTCTTGTTATTTTATGTTACTGATGATTGTCATGTTCCTCTTCTTTACAACATGTAGATGTATTCATTTATGTTCTTTTAAAAATGCAATTTAACACATCACGAATGTAAAAGGTCTTGGAAGGGTCCTTTGTCACACTCGGACCTGGATCACTTACCACTTGGTCCCCATGTTTGACTTGGTGGGAAAGGATGATCCTATACTTTTTGTAGTACTTCATTCCCATATTCCTTTATTACCTTGATTCTTCACTAGGAACCATACTTCCAAGAAGCATTAAGGCCATCTTTAGACAAGGCCACCTACCTAAAAGTCATAGATCTGAATTCTGATGGTCCATTTGTCCACTTAGAGCTCACTAAGATTTAGGGCGTTCTCCTCCTCTCGAAATTCTCCAATAGCTTAATGTTCAATTGAATTGGATTTGGGGGAAAGAAGCCCTTTAATAGGAAAAATCCTAGTTTTTTTTGTCACCCATTGTGACTAAACCATAGCTTGGTTTGATGAATGGTCATCACCATTGGAAAACTCTCATTGAGCTCTATAATGTGTGTCTCTTCATTTTTTGGTAATTTGAAACTTCACCATGAAGCCATTTTTCCAAGAGGTCCCACTTTTCTTCCTACCAAAATCAAATTTCTTCATATGAGTTTCCTATAGTTTAGTACCACTTTACCTTTGCAATTTTTGACTCATGTATCAATTTATTCATGAGTAACCATTATTTACTCATCTTTTCATAGTCAACTTTGGGCCTCCCCCATGTGGCAGCATCATCGAGTCACCCTTGTTCATAGCATCAGAGACGAGTCACCCTTGCATCCATGGAATCTTTTTAGAGTCCCATCATCTCCTGTTATAGTACATCATCCATTGTGGCATCGCATTCATCGAATTTGACTCATATTTAGCCTCATCTATACTGACCTATCTTTGAAAAGCCTCAATCTGAGTAATTGACCATCCCCTTTGGAATCAAGTCAACTGTCGCAAGGTCAACCATGCATAATATGCTCTAACAAGGGAGGTCATGAGTCCATCATCCATATTTTCCCTCCATCATCATCCCTAGTGTCAGTCTATTAGTCACATTCCTATGATCCCCATGCCTTTGCTAAGGATTCCTCATTGCCTCAACTCTGACGGACCCCTCTTCTATCGACTTGAGCACATTTATTCAAGTTGAGAGGTCTAGATGGTGGTTTACCTTGGTTCCATATTTCATCATTGTTTAGTGCCTCGGATCAAGAAAAGGGAATCCTCATCTCCCTTTAAATTCATTGGTCCTTGTGTGCTCAGCTCTAACTCATTATTGCATGATCAAGAATCATACAATTCATAGTCTAGTGATCCAACAACTTTTGCTAGCCTTTCCTAGGTGTGTGTGAGATGTTTCAGACTTCATGACAGGGTGGCCCTTGAAATATCCCCCCACATGCCCAGATGTCAGCAACTCATGATCCAGCCTCATATGTCGTTCCATAGATTTCACTGGCTCAATTTTTGTCACTTGCAAAGCCCACAACATGCATGTCTCCTTCAAATCACCCATTAAGATCTTCAGATCCCTTTCTTGGTCAGTAGAGCTTCTTTGGTTATCATCCCCGCTCACCATGTTAGCTTGAGGGGAATTATGCCTCATGTACTCAGATCAGCAGATGTTATTATATTTAGTCATGTCATATGTTTTTCTAGGCACATTATGTGTATGTGACTCATTATAGCATGTACTTTTTTTCTCAGACCCACATTGTTGAGCACTTCATTATTAATTGTATTCAGTTATCTCAGTGAGTATCGGTATGCCTCCCCATCCGATTTCAGATCGTGTACTCCAAAACAAAAGGAAATGTATATCACATTAGTAGGTCTTGTCCCATACACTACTAGTCCTTCTTTGTCTCTCCTCACCTCTCTCTCTCTCTCTCTCTCTCTCTCTCTCTCTCTCTCTCCCCTTCATTGTCTCGTGAAATTGGAACCTACAATGTATTTCAATCATATTATTTTCTCTTAACACTCTTATGTTGGGGGGTAATCCGTTATCATCCAAAAAATGATCACCTAGTCATTTCTCACTAGGTAGATCAAAATACACCATGTAAGATTAATTTTGTTATGGTAAATTCACTTTCCCATAGTAAATACTTTAGTAAACCAATTTTCCTAAATTATTTCTCATTAAAATTCAAAAATCCCCATGAGAATAATTAAATAAATCATTATTTATTTACTTTTCTTTAGAAATAATTATTATTATTATTATTATCCAATTTTAAGGTCATGTCTAAGCCAAACATCATTGGTGTATGAGACCCCACTGTTTGTGGGACAAGGGAACGACCATTTGACTGCTAAGTCTACGAAGGCATACATACACTATCGCCCTCTAGTTTCGAACCTATGACCTCTTAGTAGGAAACACATGCTCTTAACCATTAGGCCCACTCAAGTTGTATATAAAGAACATTTGATAAACATTTCTTGCCACATATGACTTGATCATCTTGGAATAATTAAATGAATAATTATTTATTTATTATTCCTAGTTTTACGGTTGAGATAATTGTTAAACAGTTATTTAACAATTATTTCAAATTCACACATTTCTTAATTCTCACAAAGAGATTAATAAATCATTTTTATTTGTTAATTACTTCAATAACTTTCTAAATAAATATATTTGAACATTTTTAATATCTTTTCCCTCTCAAAAATATAATAAAGTATTCACAACAAACAAATTTTTATTTAATCAATAATATTTTACTATTTTCAAATTCCTAATTTGGATCAATAATTTGTTACAAATAGAAGTTTTTCCATTCATTCTTCACCATGATCATTATCATTGTCACCATTATCATGTCATAACATTCGAGCTCCCATTTGAGTTCCAACTTTCTTTTGGGTTTTCTGCATATTCAGAGAGAGAAACACATGGTTGAAGCACAAGGTGTAAAATAACCCATCCCACAGACGGAGGTTGAAAAATCCATGTTCTAAATCTTCCTCACTAGGTGTATTAATAAAATCATTATTCATTTGAGTCCTCCATTGGTTTATTGCATTTTAATTTTCTCATGTTATATGTTTTGGGTTTGCATCATATATTTGTTGTAGGGTTTTCTCATGTTTTATTGTATATCTAAAACATAAAAGCATCCATTTTCTATTGTTAGGGATACATGTCACCAACAACTTAAGTGAACCTTTTTTGTACATCTACTAATAATTTTCATACTAATAGTGTGTAGAGTTAAGTTTTTCTCTACCAAACATTTTGGATTGCCCGGTATCTTCTTGCACTATTGCATCTCTCCCATGCATGTCTGTGTAGTATCTCCAAGTAAGAATTCCACTACCCCATGATGAGATTCCCTCTTCCCATCATCTTTCTCTCTTTGTAGCATATTTTTACTATAATATTACATTTACAGAACCATCGTCCATCTTATAAAAATCAAATTTTGAGCAACTGATAAGCAAATATCTGATGTCAAACATAAGCCACACCAACACTTGAACATGAAACATCGATTTATTCTCCATTGCAAATATTGTCAAAATTTGTGGCTATTCCTTTTTCTCCCAATCCCTCGAATCTAAACAAATTTGAGATGTCAAAGACAATACCTTTTTGTGCAATGAGTATTCTAGCCAACAACCAAATTGCTTGCCTTTTTCTATTTCCATAGATATTGCAAGGATTGTTGCTTTTATTATGCAAGGTGGGAGCTTGAGCTTTACATTCTTATTTTGGTCCCATGGCAATGTACATAAACAATTTCCTTAGTTCTTCACGTGAGGATCAAAATTGATAGTTTCCACCTCCACGGGTTTAGTTGCATTAAATGGAGCTAAGCTCTAGACATTTGATGTGCAACATCATATGCCATAGATGATTCCTAACTAGTGGGTCATTCAACTATTGGATATCAACAAGAAGAATCCAAACTTGAATGACATCCCATGGAAGGAACTTTCAATGATGCCTCAATCATTATGTAACATGCTTTTGCATTGCATCGCTATCAAAAATTTTGTGCTCTTTATGTTTAATGGAGGAGTCGGTGCTCTCTACCTAACCACTTACAACTTAATAGAAATATCATGGAGTCAATGAGCTGCTTTGGCTCATGGGAGCTCAATTCTTTTGCTTGCAAGAGCTCAAATTTGGACGCTTTAGACTTGTCATAATTCATGATTATTTTCTATGCTAATGATGGCCAATCTATTGGAATGTGTATATTTCCTAGAACATGATATTTAGTATCATAGTCACAATTGATATGATCTTATTGGAAAGTGGTGGAGTTTCTTCAAATTCAAGTTCTTATTGTTGTCTCCTTGTTCTTCCTATAACCAAATATAGTGGTGGATTTTAAAAGAACACTTGTCCGCGTAGGTTCCCTCACTGGAGACCTAAAACTAGACATGGAAATCAACGTAAACTGATTGTACACCATTAACACATTGTAGGAAAAATTCAATTTAGTGTGAGGGAAAGAACATGTGGAATGTTAGCCATTATTTGAGGGAAGACATGGCATTTCCCGTGGAGAGGAGGATGTCGAGGAGGGTAGTTTCTTAGAAAACCATCTCTTAATTCCACCATTCATCTCAACTCCTATTAGCATAATAAAAATCCAACAAGGTCAAGTTTTGGGCTCACTTTCTTGCTTAAATAGAAATGCAACCTTGAGTATTCCCATGAAAACTCCTCACCCGTGGTTCACATTTTCCTAAGAAGGTTTTTGGCTCATTTTGAATATGAGCATAATATGAGATTTATACCTTCTTGGGAAATCAAAGAATAAAGAAGATTCAAACTTGTTCTTTGAATACAATAGAAGTGGAAAATGATGGAAAATAATTGGGTCTATACTTCTCTGCCCATTGATCCCCTTGATGTTGGTAATTCACCTTTGTTTTGTATGAAATATATTTGAAATAATTAGATAAAGGTGTCTTTGAGAAATAGTCATTTATGCAAATTGTAATAAGAAGTCATTTAAGAAATACCACTAGACCATGCCATGGATTTCCCTACCGTTCTTAGATGAAATTACAAGGAAGAAGCTTGATCAGACCCTTTATGTTGATGGAAATTTGTGCCTTGTTCTTTTGGACAAATAGGGTAGAGTCACAATGACTAAAGGTGTGGATATAATCAAATAATATGGTATTGAGGTATATCCATTAACTAGATACTTGATGGGTTGGGATCTAAAGTGAAGGCCTTGGTGCCCTCCAACATTGAAGTAGATAGGACATTTTTTGTACATTACGATGGTTCTATTAGAGGAATGTGCTTCAAATATTTTAATATTCTATCCAATTGTGCAACCAAAAATAGGAATTCATTGTAAATTGTTTCCTATAAAACACATGTCATGATGATGAACCATATTGGATGGTTCGAAATATGTCGACAACTAATATTTTTATGTGATGGATTCAGTTGTCAGATATTTTAATAGCTAAAAATAGACAAAAAATAGGTAACTTCATTATGGAATCTAGGATGAGACTGTAACCCGAGAATTCTAGAGAAACATTCTCTATCGTATTTTGATTAGATTCGGAGGGTGTTTTGCCCAAACTCTTATTTCCTTCCTTCTTTGTCGCACGAAGTGTAGGCCCTAGCCTTCCATATCTAAATGTTGTGCCATTAATATCCTGAAGGTTCAAATCCCCATGCATGTCAGGGGTATCCCAATTGGCCCCCTCTTAACTATGCCTCGAGGCACTTGGGTAGCAGGGTCACAACCAAAAACCTCATTGTACCAAATACATGCATACATAGAAGTCATATATATACATATATGCAATCACATATGAAAATGCTTCCATATATATGCAAAAAAAATTCTTTGGTGTTTATATAAAATAATATTTTTATTTGCATATATACATTATATATAAATATAAATGAATGAATATATATATAAATGCTTTCCTATAAATATAAATACAAAAATATTTAATAGATATATAGAAACATTTCACACATATATGAAAGTGAATCCGTATATCTCTATATAATGAATCACAATTTACATATACTGTTGCATAAAAGCAATTGCACAGCAATTCTCACACATATACATAGGTGCTTCCACATTGGCACATGCATTTTTAATCCTTCACTTATATTTAAAATGCTCATATATAAAAGTGCCTGCCTGTGCATATATAAAAGTATTTCGATGTGTATCATTTTATACATATACTGAACTGTTACATGGATATGCAGATTTTCAGCATACATGAAAGAAAAGAAACCACTCACATGAGATTTTAGATATATGATATGTTGCGGAAATAAATCCTGAAATAAATTTGTAAATTACAATAAATTAGTGTTCTTGATTTCAGTCACACATATGGCCTTTTGATCACCTCCTCAAACTCTCAAATGAAATTAGTGTTCTTGATTTCAGTCACACATATGGCCTTTTGATCACCTCCTCATCCATACATGGAACGATTTTCTTCCAAAACCAGTGCTTTCTCCATTGAAGAATCATTTCTTCAATAGGCACACCCTTAGTCTCGGGCAGGAAGAAGTATACAAAGGCAGTCATGATACAAATCAAGCCTGCAAGGAAGAGGAAATCCCGTACTTGAACGTACATAAAAGATATAGGAAGGATTGTGCAATTGCAAATGTGAAGAGGAGGTTTACAGAGACAGTTATGGCCTGTCCAGCAGAGCGGGTTTCCAGTGGGAAAATTTCACTGGGCACAGTCCATCCAAGAGAACC
>APFE031288010.1:50973-72783 GCA_000404065.3 Pinus taeda | reverse complement strand
GACACTGTTGGCTCACGCGAAGATCCCGTCCTTGGTGCAGCCCCCCGATGGTGTACGGTTGTGGATGTGCCGTGGTCGTTAAGCCCAACCGCTTCACGACCTCTGCCGAAATGAGGTTCTTTTGGCTTCCGCTATCGACAATGAACTGTAGCGGGGAGCCCCTTACCCACATCTGGGAGTGGAAGAGACGCTCCTCCTCCTCTGGATCTTCAGGTTCATTTTTCTGGATCTTAGCAGTAGCAACAGTGGCGTTGGGATCCGCATCAATGATCTGCTTCCCTTTGTCATTCCCCTTGTCGGGTTCTGACTCAGAGTCAGAATCTGCATCTGATTCTGAAACCTTTAGCTCAGCCACTAGTGACTGCTTCGCCCGACACTCACTTGTGTTGTGAGTGGAGCTCTTATGGAACTCACACCATTTTCCCGTGTCCTTTTTCGGCTTTGCAACACTGTTCTTTGCTTGTAGCTTTGGCGGGTTGTCTTGGGCTGCCCCGCCTTGGCTTTGTCCTTTGTTCTGTGGTTTCGGGGCACCTTTCCCTTGCTTTGGATTCGCAGATCCAAAGTCTCGCTTCTTTTGTTTAAACTTCTGCTCGATCTTGACGGCATATCGGTATGCTATGCCGAGAGAGGAGATGTTCAGGAATTCCATTTCTTCCTGGATGTACTTGTGCAGGCAACCGCGATATTTGAGTATCAAATGCTGCTCCGAATCCTTGATACCCAACTTCGTGCGAAGGGTATGGAAAAGATTGGTGAACTCCGGCACATCTTGATCCCTCCCTTGCCGCAGCGTAGTCCACTTTATGTATTCATCCTCATAGCTTCCAACAGGGTAGTATTGCTCCTTAATGGCCTCCCAGAATGAATTCCAGGTGGGTGCGGCTGAAAATAGCGAGCCTGTAGTTTCATCCTTCTGCTCGCAGTAGGTTTCCCACCAGTCCTTGACGTGGGGGGCTGCTTTGAGAAGAGCGAAAACAATCTTTTCTCGACTTGAAATTCATGAACAGAAAAATATCCTTCTAGCAGATTTAACCATTTATCTACGGCATCTGCGTCTATCTGACCCTCGAATATGGGGATTTCAAAATTAACTTGTACCTTAAAGGGTGTGGCGTTTCCAAAGTAGCTATTGGAAACCGATGCGTCACTTCTGGGTAGCCGTTGAAGGATCTGCGCAAAGTTATCCATCATCGCGTTCCTTTGTCGCTCGAGGGCTTCTTCGAGCAAGATTTTGATAGGATCTCCTGCCCTCTCGTCTTTCTTCTCATCCGCCATGGGAGGCCGTCGGGATTTTCGAGGCTGGTCTTGCAAAGGTTCGACCAGTTCAAGCCCTAACTCCTTATATCCCGACCTCGTTGGGGACATGCAAAGAAAAACAGAGAAAAACAGACCGCTCTGATACCACTGATCCGGATTTAAGCAGGAACGCAATAAAATACAGAGATAACCATATACACAAAGATGCAGCGGAAATAATGCTTCATTTCATTAATGGCAAATACCGAAATATGCTTACAACCAGAATTGGAAATAAACCAGCTAGGGCGATGGTAGCTTATCTCTGAGAAGAGATGTGCGGCTACATGCCTCTGAATTTTTCCGAACTGTGTTACAATGAGGCTCGAAGGCCTATTTATTATTGAGAAACATTGGAAAAACCCTTCACAGTCCAAAACCTAACCCTGGAAGATGAAACGCCAAATTGTGGGCCCCGTTTTTGGGTAAGTTGGTACATCAACTTCCCGGGGTCGCGAATTGGTCGTCTTATCTCCGTTTGACGTGCATGATAGCCCGTTGGAAAGATCTCTTTGAGGACTACGATAGAAAAGACGATTTTTAGTCACAAAAAATTGTTGGCGGTAGATTTCCCAAAAAACGTCGTTTAGGGCCTCAAAATGGCTCCGGAAGTTTAGGACCCGAAAAACTGCTAAAAATAGTAAATTGTGCTATAATTAAGGAAGCTGAAAAAAACTGCACGAAGCACTTAGAGGGGATCCAAGTCGAATTAGCGGGTGGCCACCAATATCCACTTGGATCATAAGAAGTCCCTCGTACCCTTATGGAGACTTCCGTTGCAATCAAACTTTGAAAAATCGCTCGCATGAACTTCTACAGGAGGTTGCAGGGGATCTACAGGAGGTTCCACGGGAGGATCTACAGGAGCAGGCCGAAAACGGTTTTTGGCGGTTTGAAGGTGGAAAAATGGTGGGGAAAGGGAAATGAAGGCTAGGATGAAAGGTGTTGAAGGGTCTAGGACTCTATCAATGAAGATTAGGAATGAAAGAGATGGTTGGATTTGTTCAAAGGGGAAGAAAAAAACTTTGTACAAAAACCTAGAAATTAGGGCAGATTGGCAAAATGAGGCAAATGAGTGGGAAAATATTGAGAGATGAAATAGTACAAGTTGTGCTATGGACGAATGATAAGCTGGAGTGTTCTACAAGTGAGTTTCACACTTACTTCCCAAAATTGACCTAAGTAAGAACCGAGAAAAACAGAGTTTGTCTATTTTGACCTAAAATCTGACCTAAAAACAGAGACTTGCTGAACAGAACTTCAAGAATAGAAAATTATGTGAGAAAGCCATGGTAAATGAACAAGAAAGGTTCTAAGCATGTGAATCCAACCAAATATCTACTTTTTCAACTCAAAACATCACACTAGCAATTATATAAAGGGCAAAAGCTATGTTTTTGGTGGCAACAGTAGCGCCTTGACCTCAAATCATGGTCCCAAGGAGGGAGAAAGGAGATCAAGACCTGTTGGTATCCTTTTTGGATCTTTCTTTGTTATTACAACAAACTACTTAAGCAACTTGAACCAAGAACAACTATTTTAACCATCAAAAGCAACCTATTTTACTAAAGCAAGATTTAACCTAAACAACAGAAATTATCGCAAGCAAAAACACATAAATACACAAAGGAGGTGTTGGGAAACTTGGGTTGGGCCCTAACCCAAGAGCTTCAGCCCTCTAGAAAAGATCAGTGCTGGTTCAAAACTAGATTCATCTTCATTGATCAACAAAAATAACAATTACATCAGAAAACTGTCTTCAAAAAGAGCTCGAAAAGGAGTTGAGTACAAGGCTACACAAAAGTGCGAAAATATACTATGAAATGGCTAACCTAATAAGGGTTGAAGCCTTCTTATTTATACAAGTGGTGAATCCCAACAGTCCTCCTAGACTTAAGCAACTCGGCTGCCTAAAACTGGAGATAAGAGTAGCCCTACTTAACTTGCACGGCTGCCCCTTGGAATCAATGATGTGGGCCTTTGTAGTCCGAGCTGCTGATGGAGAACTCAAGGAAGGGGTCATAAATGAAGGAGACACTGCTCCTATAAGTCCTCAGCCTTGTATCCTCAAGTTTGGCTACCATTCTGCTCATAAATGCCTAGTCCTTGTCCAAAATTGTCCGAAAATCTGCAATAAACACTCATTAGACTATGTGGCAAAGTGACTATCCCCATTCACTCTATTGACATAAATATATTTAAAAAAATGCACAAAAATAGTGAGAATGGTGGATTAAATGAAAATAATAGGCAGAATGAGCCCATATAGTTACCCATTTCTAGGGCTCATCACAAATGACTCCATGTTATACAATTGTATGCTTGATTCAAGAGCACCACACAACCGTATGCCTAAATCCATCATGGACCTTTTGAAATTAGATATCACTAAATCCTACCATGACATGTACACCTTTGATTCTAAAAGGGCGCCCTGTTTAGGATTCATCAAGGATTTAGTGGTTACCCTTGCCCAAATCCCAATTAAAGGTGTAGTGCTTGACATTGTTGTTACAGATATCCCTCCCAAGTTTGGAATGCTCCTTTCTAGGTCATATTGTGCCAAACTAGGGGGAACTCTACATATGGACATGTCATATGCTACTATTCATGTTTATGGAGGAGAGAAATTGAGATTATATAGAGAGGTAAGATTTGCACATACTGTTTGTAAAATTGACCAGCCAAGGAACCATCCAATATATGCAATAGATCAAGGCTTTGGTTGTTTTCATCTCACTTCAAGCCAACACAAAGCTCAAGTCAAAATTGAAGAGGTAGTTGAAATTTCAAAACCAAACCAAAACGATATTTGGAAATTTTTCTTTGAGGGCTCTTGCACGAAAGATGGAGTAGGAGCTGGTGTTGTTTTAATTTCTCTTGAAAAGGAAAGTATAACACAATCATGTAAATTAGATTTCGAAGTTACCAATAATGTTGTTGAATATGAATCTTTCCTTTTAGGATTGCAACTAGCCAAAAGCCTAAAGGTTCAGAACTTAAGTGTTTTTACCGATTCTGAGCTTATTGTCAAACAAGTAAAAAATGCTTGCCAGACCAAGCACCCAAGACTTTAGTCCTACCAAAATGAGGTATGGGATTTAGTTGAAAATATTTTTGATGCATTTAATTTGACTTACATTCCCATAAATTAGAATGTTCACGCAAATGCCTTAGTTGTCTTTGCTAGCGATTTTTAAATACCTGATCATACTGATGTACTCTATCAAATTCAAGTCAAATATAGGCCCTCTATCCCAGATAACCTCAAACATTGGCAAATATTTGAAGAGGATAAATAGTTGAAATCATTTTTACACGTAATAGATGATTTTTCGTTTATGCAAATTGATGATGATAGAACTGAAAACGCAGAAAGAACTGAAAACACAAAAGGAAATGAAAATGCAAAAGGGAATGACACTTTGGATTTTAAATCCCAGATTGCTAATCATGACGTTATCCAACTATCTAATAATTTTTTTCCAAAGGGACTTATTCCTTTCGAAAAATTATTCGATCAAAATGATGTTTTCCAAAACCTGCAGTCTATTTCATTAGAAGATAACATAGAAGAGATTAACGTTGGAAATGTTGAAGATTTGAAAACATCGAATTGTGCACATCTCTAGACCCAAAAATCAAAGCTCAGTATTTTAAGTTGCTGCAAAATTATAAAGATGTATTTGCCTGAACTTACACTGATTTAAAAACCTATGACACGTCTTTAATACAACACAAGATCCCTCTGAAGCCAGAAGCAAAACCGTATCAGCAGTTAATAGAAGGATAAATCCAACTCTTCTACCCACTGTAGAAAGAGAAATTAAAAAAAATGTTAGATGCGCAAATCATCCTTCCTCTTAGATATTATAATTGGGTTGCAAATATGGTTCCTGTTAGAAAGAAGAATGGAGAAATAAGACTCTGCGTAGCTTTTAGAAATCTGAACAAGGCAACGTTAAAATATAATTATCCTTTACCCAAAATGGACCAGTTACTGCAAATAGTTTCAGGATCACAAAGACTGTCTATGCTTGATGGTTTTTCAGGCTATAATCAAGTAAGTGTTGATACAACAGACAGAGAGAAGAAATCCTTTACAACGCCCTTGGGTACATTCATGTACGCAAGGATGCCATTTGGCTTAACAAATGCTAGAGCAATGTTTAAGAGAGCAATGGACATCACTTTTATGGGTCAGGTAAATACATTTGTGGTCATTTATCTTGATGACATAACTCTTTTTTATAAGTCTAATCAGAAACATTTAAAGCACTTGATGAAAGTTTTTGACAGGTGTAGAAAATTTTGAATATCACTGAACCGAAAGAAGTCTTTGTTTGTTGTTATAGAAGGAGAATTTTTGGGCCATATAATTTTGAAAGAGGGAGTAGTAATTGATCCCAAAAGAGTATTTTCCATAGAATCATTGACCTTTCCTAGAAAAAGAAAGGACATTCAAGCCTTTCTAGGCAAGATTAATTTTCTAAGGCGATTCACTCCGAATTATGCAGAGATAGTGAAGGATATAACAAACATGCTTCAAAAAGATCATGAAGTCAAATGGACTCCCTCTTCTAGGCATGCATTTGAACAAATAAAAAGAGCCCTCTCTGAAGCTCCCACCTTAGCTAGCCCCGATTATACCAATCCATTTAGTATTTTCTCGTTTTCCTCTGAAACAACCCTTGCTGCTATTCTTTTATAGAAAAATGAAGATTCCCATGACCAACCCATAGCATTTTTTAGCAAAGTTATGAGAGATGCTGAGCTGAAGTATGACATCATTGAGAAGTAATCATATGCCCTTATTCAAGCCCTAAAATCATTCAGGATGTATGTCTTACACTCACCTATTACAACTTATGTCCCAAATAGTGTTGTTAAAATTGTCTTAACCCAGCGAGACACCGATGGGAAAATAGGTAGATGGATCACTCAAATTCTGGAATTTGATCTAAATATCAAGACTACCAAGCTAGTAAAAGGTCAAGTATTAACTAAGCTTCTAGATGAATCCAACTGCAAAGTACTTGGAATCAATTCTATTTTAGAAATACAAGGGAAGAATCCACAAGAAACTTCCTTTTAGTCTAAAGGGAAGAATACACAGGTACCTTCTGTCCTTGCAGAAGTGGAGAATCCACAAGAACCTCCACCTTCAGAGTAGATCAACCCTATACACATTGATGAGAAATATTTGTTGTCAAACTGGCATCAATATATTGTTAATTTCTTGATCAATTTTGAGTGTCCAGCATCATTCTCCAAAACCCAGTGTAAAACCCTCAAGTTGAAATCAGTCAAGTACTGCATTATTAATTCAAATTTATACTGGAAGGATCCACTTAACATTTTGTTACTATGTTGAACAAAATTAGAAACTAAAGGCATCATTGATTAGTTTCATGCAGGATTTTGTGGGGGGCACTATGCTTGGAGCTATAGCATACAAGATTCTGAGAGGAGGATTTTATTGGCCCACATTATTTTTAAAAGTAGGGGCAAAGGTGAGAGGTTGCGTTCCTTGCCAAATGTTTGCTGGAAAACAGAAATTAGCTACTCTTCCACTTGCTCCGTTCATAGTTTCAACACCTTTTTCTCAATGGGGATTAGATTTTATTGGAGAGATTCACCCCACTTCAAGTAGTCAGCATAGATGGATCCTCACTACAACAGATTACTTTACTAAATGGGTGGAAGCAATTCTAGTCAGAAATGCTACTGATGCAGTGGTAATTAAGTTTATTGAGGAGAATATCTTGTCTAGATTTGGTTGCCCAACTCAAATTATAATTGATAATGCAACATCTTTTTCTAGTGTTAAAATGATTGGCTTTTGCCAGAAATATCAAATTTTGTTACATCATTCAACTCCATATTACCCTCAGGGTAATGGTCTTGCAGAATCATCAAACAAAATCTTGGTAAAGGTAACAAAAAAGAAACTAGCTGATCATAAGAAGAGCTAGGATTCACATTGATTTATGCAGTATGGGAAAACAAAATTACTCCGAAAAGATCAACTGGAAAATCTCCATTTCAATTAGTCTATGGTAAAGATGCAATCTTCCCTACCAATTTGGCTTTCCTCGTTTTAAAATTTTTGTAGGATGCAACATATGAACCTGATGATTTTCCAAGAAGAATCAATCAGATTATTGAGCTTAACGAAAATAGAGATCAAGTTCAATACGAATTTCAGAAATATCAGAATAAGATGAAACTCTTGTTTGATAGAAGATCCACGGAAAGGGACTTTAAGGAAGGTGATATAGTTCTAAGATGGGATGCCAGGAGAGAAGAGAAAGGAAGGCATGGAAAATTTGACAATCTATGGTTTGGACCTTTAGAAATCACTAAAGTAAAGGGTAACAACACTTTTGTGCTAAAAAATCTTGAGGGGAAATATTCCACTTATCCTGTAAATGGAAGGTTCATCAAACATTATACTCAATATTAAAAAGGTGAAATAGTTTTCATTGTAAATACTCTGGTTTTCTTTTCCTTTCCAAGATGTCAATGTGATATTTTTTACAACAAAGAATCCATAGCCTGAAGAGAAGGCACATGGACCTGTAGGTTATTTACATTTCTACAGGAGAAAGCAGTGCCCATATGGAGCCAATGTTGTAGCATTTTTTGGTTTTGATTAGATAGAATATTTCACAAAAATGTTAAGTTAGGATATGGACATACAATAGTAAAAAAAATGTTAGTTTAAAAAAATATTTTTATGATGATATCCATATCAAAGAAAATGTTAGGTTAGTTTCTCTAAATAATGAAGGAAAAAAGAAAATGTTAGGTAGAAATAAAACAAATAAACTCTGAAAGTGATCAAGTCCAAATGCCACAACTTTTTCTCCAAAATAATAGTTGTGTGCAGCTTGTTTTAAATGCCACAACCCATGACAGTCAAACTATTTAATCTTTACTACTTCATGCTTTAACTTTGATGTTCTAGATAGAGAATAAGGATCTGTCCGAACTATTTAATCTTGGCAGATCAATAGTTAGGTAGAGAATAATAACGTGCTCATTAGTTTAATCTCAGCCCTTGGAAGTTATAAGGGTAGATTTAAATAGTTTTCTTTTGTCAAATAAGAAGAAAGGATAAGGGTTTTCTAGCTTAAATGCACCCATTAACTGAAGAAAAAAATGATAGAATAAGCGAAGGGTAAGTAGAGAAAGGTTGTAGAAGTTTAAAACGTTGATTGGACGAAATGTACATTTATCATGTTTCTATGTCCAGGAGTCAATTATAACAAGGAAAATGAAGGTTTACAAAGTCAAGTAATTAGCTTCCCATTCATCCCCCTTCATTCCTATATTCACTAATTTCCCCTTCCTACCTTCATACATTCATATTCATCCATTTTCCTATGGTAAAAACCATTTTTACCTAGGAAAAGTAAAAACATCATGTAAAATTCCCTTTGTACCATATAAAATCATTTATACACAAAAACCCATAAAAACATCCTTCCCCTAAGTATTGATGTATATATAAAAAGTCAAATGATTCATTTAAAAACATTCATACTTAGCCCACTTTTCCTCTTTTTACATATAATTTCCCTTTTCACATAAATTTTCCCTTCCGATATATTTCATATTAACATTGACTTATATATTAAATCCTTAAGAATTTCCCTTTCCTATATTATATAGCTCCTTCTAAATAACTATCTGAAAGCCCTTAGTTTTGTTTAAAAACTATGTATTTCGTAATATATCGCATCGCAATATCGGGGCGACCGTGGGCCTTTAAACATGCTTATATAATAGTTTTATTAAATAAAACTATGTATAAACATATATCGCATCGGTGGGATCCAGAATCCTTTAAAATAGGCATACACCCCTACATGCGATATGCGATATATAGACTCCGACCCGAGTCCTACATGTATATATACGATTATGTCATTCCCGCCATTATTAATCGATCCATACTCTCTCTATCACTATTCATTTTTTGCCAGATGATTAAAAAGAAGATTGTTTCTTCCATTTAACACAGAAAACACCAATTGATCTATTTGCATGTTTTAACACAGCGCAACCCCAATAATTCCTCTGTGGCCATTAAAGCTATCATTTTCACCTCCAATATGCCCTGGACTCCTTTTGATAGCCAATCAAGCTCAGCTGAGCCATTGAAGACCCTTTGCCACTTGATTTTTTCTTAATGATTTTTGTTCCAGGTTTTTAGACCAAAAGCCTATGTGATAATGTGAAGACCAAATGAAGCAATTTACTATGAAAAACATGGTAAAAACCTAAATGCATAGTAAGGGTTAAAGGAGCGCAATAAAGGTTATTCAACAGGGTGAATGATATACGCAGAGTTTAAACATATCAGATAAAAGTTTAACTGAAGGAATCAACCAACATGAAGGACATAAACAATCAATCAACTTAAAAAGGGAAATTATCATACAAATGAAGCTAGCATAGCCTGAATAAAAGGGGACAGCAAGAAGCAGTTCAATAGCTGCCCCTATCTTCTTGCCATGAAGATATTTTCCTTTCCTTGAATAAATATTAAACAATTTTAAGTTATTTGTAGTTTTACTATTGTATAAATAACTCTCTTCTTAAGTTGTTATGGGTTCAAAGTTGAAGATTCATAGTTCATTGCTTGTAAAGTTTTTGACTGTTAATGTTACTTTGAACCTGGAAGCCACCTTTGAAGGAAGCTTTTGCAGACTGTTGATGTACTAAATCTTTTTGGAACCTTAATACAAAGCAAAGGATTCTGAATATGGTCTTGCACACTTTGTTTTATCTCGTAAGTTTTTCCAGTTTTTCAATCATTATGTCTTTCTTCATATGCTTATGACTTGCAGAGATATCTAGGTAGGAACAATTAGAGTTTCAATTGATTCTTATAAACTCCTGAAGTGATCATCTATTAAGAGACTGGATTAATGCAATTGTTTGTCTAGCTAATCCCCTCTAATCAATAAATCATCAGCATCTTGTGTAAGCATTAAGTATACTGCCTGGAACATCTGGAACATAGTTTATGAGGTTTTCCAACTTGTGATTGTTCTATTTTATAGTATGGAAATTGTGATAATCATATTTTTTTTCTGTCTTCTACTCACCACTATTTTCATCTATATCATTGTCTAATGCTTTATTGCAGCCCCTTGCTGAAGTATTATTATACCCCAAAAGATTTATTACTTCAATTCTGTGTCTATCTTCATTCATTTTTCTTCCATAAATTTAAACCAAAAACAACCGCAAAACAATTATTTTAGATGCTCTGGCATTCGTAGCTTGACCAACTACTATCTCAAAGGTACAACACAATATTTCATCATCTCAAGACTAGGTCTCCTAAGTATATATATATATATATATATATATATATATATATATATATATATATATATATATATATATATATATATATATATATATATATATATATATATATATATATATATATATATATATACACACACACACACACACACACAAAAATGATTTTAAGTATAATAAAATGAGACCATGAGGGTTTTTATTCTTGATCTGAAATGATCATATGTTAAAACTAATGTAGAATTGATTAGCCATTAATGAATTTAATATTAACAGAAAGTGTGGAAACCAAGAGATTTTCTTGAGAAGAATGACTTTACGACAATTGATAAAACATAAGTATGATGCAAAATAGAAGTGAAAACAACGAAAACACAGTGACACCAGACAGTAAAATTGATTACGGAGTTCATCCCTGATTGACTACGTCTCCGGGTCTGCTTTCAAGATGGGTGACTGCTTTATTAGGATTGAAACAGAAGAGGTCGATTACACAGAGATTTGACCAAAATGAATATGCACAAAGGCACTTTTGGTCACTTTCAAGGGATAGTTCTCTGAACCAGCTTTCCAACACCTATCACGGTTCCCAATTCCGACTCTAGATGCTACTATTACAGTGAAAACAAAAGCAACCTCTAACCTCGAGAATATGCATATAAAAACTAAAATCACCCTCCTTTTACTTCAATGAGAAAAGCTTCCTTTTAACATCCACCAGATGCACTCGAACGTCCTCCAATGAGTTTAGGAATGAATCAGTTCTAATATGGGTTCCTGGAGTTAGGATATTATCAAAGTTTGCCACCTTAGACATTCGTTACAAGGTCCTTGAATTAGAATAACTGAAACTTAATTATAAAAATCCATAAATAACTTTGGGTTAACTCCGAAACCATTAACAGTTACTGTCAGTGCAAATTGGGTGGGTTGCTGGCATGTGACCAAGTGGCCTAACCCTTGGTGGCCACCTGCATGGTTTATCCTTGTGGTTCCGACTGTCAACCTGTTGCATTTACATTAACTTTGTGGTAAACACCCAACCCCATTCACATGTTGCAACCTGTGTGGTTTCCCAAAAGGGATTGTTAATATACCTTGACAATTTTATGCACATCTGGTCACAAGTAGTCACAGTCCCACTGTGGGTTCGATGCAGTTAGAGATTGCGGTTACGGATAACCAATGCCGATTGACTCTGCTCATATGAGCCACGGTCCCGCTGTGGTTAAGGATGGCGGTTTAGGGACAGTCAGGTGATGTTGTAATGTTTTTCTCATGTATTCCAATATGTAAAGGCCCGGGGTTAATATATATATGTTTGCTTAGTTTTCAATACATGTTTTAATACGTTGTTTGTTGTAATATGTCCCGATAGGTTAGAACGTAGGGTTTAGGTCTAGAGCTTAGGTTTTATTGCATTTTTTAATGTTTCATTAGGTTCTAGGTTTAGGAATAGGGTAATATGGTATTTTAATGCATTTTTTAATACATGGTTTAGTGTATTAGGATTTGGTTAGGTTTTTAGATGTAGATTAGGATTTAGAATTCAATGCATAATGTCTTAGGTTTTAGATACAAAAAAACCCATGTACATCTCTTTGTCACAAAGTGAGATTTGTATCAGCATCAAAGGATCACAACCTATATTGACAACCAAACCTTGGAAAAGGGAAGAAAAACCCCACATCAATGATCACCCTGGCGAAACTGACGATGAACACTTGTCGACAACCATATACAACACCATATCAATGAAACACCATGTAAAACCATATACATCACCTGAATAATCTGATCCATAACCAACACTATCGAAACTAAACGACACCATAGTGAATTGTTGATGATGACATTGAACTAAATGCTAACAATGACACTGAACAGTGACGATGACCCTGTGCAACTGATCTTACGAGATCCTTTTGGATCAATGCTCTCCACTTGAATTCTTTTGGACCACAAAATTTTGACTAAACAAATGGTCAATGAGGGTAGAGCTCCCTCACTTTCTACCTTGTCCTAATGGTGTACCAATACATTCGATCAATCACCTACAGGTGATGACTCTGATGATGCTAATCATGGAACTTTTTGAGTTAGTGATGTGTTCAATCCGTCTACAATATGAACAACTTGTGACGATGGTCAAACGACCTGTTATGAACATGGAAATTGATTTCTTTCCATGAAGAACCATGAGTTAGTGATTCATAATCATCTTCGAAGACAGTCTCTCTAGGATATTGTTCAATACCATTGGCATGTATTAACATTCTATTTTTTGGAATAATAGAGACAATCAAAGATGTTTTTGACATCAAACTAGCTATACTTTCCTCATTCCTAATTACTAAGTGAACTTGCTACCATAAATCCATCAAACTGTAACATGGAAACTATTGCAACTTAGTTTGATTTTGAAAGTATTGATCTAGCTACTGATTTGTTTGAATCACTTTTCCCTTATTCATTAAAATATGTGTCCATTGATTAGCACTTTCCCTTGATGCATAAGCTTCCCTTAAATACTTTGACATTGGTTTAGAAAAGGCTTTGAGATGAAAACAAATAGGTTTCCTCTCCACTTGAAAAGAGGTTTCCAAACTGTTTGAAGCATGAAATGGTGACACAATATAAAAGAAATTGAACAATGACTTTCCCCAATACTTCCTTGTATCCCTGTAACTGCTAATTTCCAAACTCGGACTGAATTGCTTCATACTGACATTATGGAGAGGAACTTTAGGCACAAACTGTAATTCATGTTGTATTCCCTATGTATGAGTAATATGTTTCGTTTTACATAGAACTAGAATATTTTCTATCTCTTTGATCAAACTATCTTTAAGTTGAGTTTCATAACTTGAACAAACTTCATGTTGATTCTTATGTTGTTCCTTTACACATGATTACAAACCTCTTATTTGAACATATTAATTGCTTCATCTGATTAGCAACAACTAAATTCAAGTGATTTTTGTTTTGATGTGCCCTGGAAATAAATTCAACCCCATATTTCATAAGGTGATATTTATGTTCTCTCCTGTAAAATACCGCATCATGATCATAAAGATAAGGACTTCCTAAGACAACTCCACATGTCTATTGGAACCACATCTAATTCGACTTCATCAATGTAATTAGTTGTAATAGCAAATCTTAATCGACGATGTTTGGTGACTTTTAGTTGAGTTGATTTATTTAGCCATCCTAATGGGTAAGGTCTTGGATGATTCCATGTTTCCAAACCCAAATTTTTAACTAAATATTCAGATATTAGATTGGCCTGTGATTCACTATCAAACATTGTATCTATCTTTGTATGCTTAGAAGTTATCCTTATGTTAAACAATTCAACTCTTTTATCCTCATTTGAAGGATTTATGTTCTATGAAGATGCCATAATATTCAAATTTGAACCAGTGTTAGAAGTTTTACCTGTCGTAACCATAGCAGTTATCCTCCTTTCATCACCTAAATCTGAACCTAGATCTTGTTGGACTATTGTAATTGCCTTCTTTTAATCCTTCTCCTTAAGGAACATTTTGGGTTTAAGTTCTGGATGAAGTTTCCAACACTTACATTCATCATGACTGATTCTCTGGCAATGAGACCAAGTAGGTCTTTCCTTCTGAGCTATCGTTGATTTCTTTCTCTTTAAATTGTTCTTCCCCTTACTGTCATTGGAACCTCTGATTTCTGACTCTTTGGATGATTGCGATGAAAGCTTGAATGGTGTGCCACCTGATTCAATATGTATAACGTGAACACACACTTCATAAAAATCATAAGGATTAAACATCAATAATGTATGTTACAAATATGAATGTAAATTGTCGATGTATTTTAGTAAAGTTTCACGTGTATCCAAAACCAAGCACCAATGCTTTGTTTTTGAACTCCTGAGTAAACTCCTGAACACTCTACCCTTTACCTTGCCTCAAATGCTACCAATCAATAAAATTTTTTTGGGTGGCTATCTTAGAAACAAACAATTAAAGTCTATTATTGTTTTCTTTTATGAAAATATACAAGAGGAGAACTAAGAAGACCAACCTGAGTCTTGCACTTGATTTCCTCTCCTTCTTGATAGAGCTTCACCGCTTCTTCTTCATCTGCCCAGCTTCAGAAAGAACCTATGGAATCACAACAACATACTACTATCGAAGAAACAAAGATATAAATTCATAAATAACATAGGATCAGATGTGCGTTAACCATATAAATGCATATATAAACAAGTACACAAGAATATGGAAGAAAACAAGAATAGCTTTATTAAGATGAAAAGTAGCAATAGGATTACAACCATATGCTCTGACCTAGCATCATCCTCCAGCTAGGAAGTCCTTCTTCACCTCAAGAAAAGCTTAGATCACCCAACACTATGAATGTACCTTAGAAAACCAACAACACTTCTCTATAAGATACAAAATTTCAGCCTCTGGATCTCTGTGATGAGGGTTCCATATAGATGATTACAGAGAGGTGAGTCATCTTTTGGGATCTTGATTAGTGTCCTCTCTCTGATAGTTCCTGCTTCCACTAGGAGAATGATGATCTCTTACTCATCCCTAGTCGAAAATAGAGAGGCAAGTGTTAGAGGGGAAGCCTCTGGAAGATTCCATGATTTTCCACCTTGCATTTTTGTCCCTACCATTTTTCCATTCCCGACCATTAGACCCTACAGAGGAGAAAATTAGTATGCATTGCACCTTGTACACTGGGAAGGTGATATGCATCGCACCCTCTGCATTGAGCTTTTAGTATGGTCCAGTTTTGACCATTTATGAGCAGTTTTCAGTGGAGAACTTCTGGGCGATGATGTAATCAGTTAACCTTGTTCCTTTAGGCAGTGAAGCAACACTTTTAGGGACTTAGGAGCCCTCAGTTTATGGACATTTATGATTGGGGTTGAAGTGCCCAAAAATGTCTATAATAGTTTCCCCCTAAAGCATGAGGTTGTTAATCTTTCTGATGTCGATTGAAATGCTTTACTATGAGGATCCGATGTTTTTACGAGCTGGGAGGTGACCTGTAATAAGATAAAGTACAATACATTATTTTGTAAACATTTTTTCATGATCTAGCTGAGGTGGGCATTCCCATGCTGAGCGTTATAAATTCATTTTCATGTACATAGGACAGACAACCGTCTGTGTGACAGACTACCATCTGTGTGACATACTGATGATATGGACTCATCATCCTTTGATTTGGATGATCATCTGTTCAACAACGATGTACACTTGATGTTTTTATATTCTTGAATATATCGCAACCCGGATGGATGAAACTAGATCTGGTGTCCTCAAAACTTGTTCAATATTCACTCGGAGTACAAGTCCATCCACGTGAAAAATGTTCTGGAGTCTAACATGGAAAGACATCGCCTGATTACCAGCCAATGATGTAAGTTGTTAATAGGCGCGAGAGGAATCACAAATAATGACAATGACCCTCAAGGTACTACAGTACAATTCACGTGGTGTGAAAAAGGACTGGGTGTCGAACACTACGTAAATCTCTCGGTCGAAGGCCATTGACGTAAACCTTTCGCCGAAAGTGAGAAACTTTCCATTGAGGCATGCAAGCTTCAAAGTACTGAAAGAGTTGTTCCTAAGTCAACTTCATGGATAATGAGATGATGTCGACAAGAAGCGACCCGTCGCAAGAGGGCCTTAATGAAACCCACATCAACGACACGAAACGAAGCAAATGCTTTTGGAGGTGAAAACAAACTGACGATACAGGGTTCAAGGTGGCAGTCATGAAGGAATGAAGTATGAATGTATTGCAGTGGGTGAGACACACGTGAATTGTCTGGATGACTTCTCTTGAACATATCGGTGACAGTGACGATGGATTGGTAGCATTAACCCCAAAGATGGATGGTGTGAAGGACCAATGGTGATGACCAGTGATCGAAACAACCCAACCCGGCATGGACGCGGAAGGAAAGTGTCATATTCAAGAGAGACTTGCTAGCAATAAAGTTTCTTCAAGTTTTCTTCCCAATTTTCCCCAGTCATTGCTAATGAGTACCTCTTTATTTTTGTCAAGCTTGAGGAGGATAACATATGCTTGATCTATAATCTCCCCTTTGGGAGAACCTGTCGTTATATTTTAGCGAGCCTAGTGACAATGAAACTCATTCTCGTCCATTTGGACGAGTTTTTCGCTATTCGATTTTAACGAGTTTAACGACAAAGATAACTTGGTCTCTTTCAATTTTAGAGAGTCTGAAAGAAATGAAAAGGAGACTCCAACGATTATTTTTCATCGTATAATCCCTTAAGTTCGAAAAAGCGTAAAATAATACAAAAGGGATGAATTTTCGATAGTTTTAATGAGCCGAACAAGACAAGCGCTCGATATTTTTCTGTAATAATCCCTCAGGTCCAAAAATATTAAAAATCTAGAGGAGGGATAGCACTACCGATGAATTTAACGAGCCAGAGAGGCCAATCGCTCGACAATCTTTTCATATTTTATGAGTCAGGTGAAAAGAGCTTAAAGAAGACTCGTTTTCGAGGAACGAGTGATGGTTTCGGGTAGCAGCTGATTCCAGGTGGGATTTCGAATTTTCCAATCATGGTAGTGTCACAAGGATGGATAACAAAATCACTCTTTGCAGATGTTCCTCGAAGGGGTAAATAATCATATGGGGGTGAATGATCGGCTAAAAACAGAGTGGAGGTGATGGCGAGAACACGACCAAGGCTCAAAGGCTGGCGATAAGGCATTCATAATGGCTATTTACCAGTTCATTTTTTAATGAGCTTAAACGTTGGGGGAAACATTTGCTCATGACTTATGTTTATTTTTTAACGAGCTTGAACTATGCCCTAAAACTACTTGTGGAGGGTTTATTTTTTAATGAGCTTGAACTCTGCGACAACATTGCTTGCTAGTCGTATGATAAGAATGTCTCGTTCAAGATGCTATTTTGAAGGGGCTTACATCTTTAAAGCTTTGCCCCAGAGCCTTTTGCATGCAAGCTAGGAAGGACCAACTATGCCTCTCTACTCAACTACTAAGATCATTACCAAGGCTAGGTAGGAAAATTTTACCTTTACTTTGCTGGTGCCCAAGTGGCCCTTGCAAAGATGAATGGTTTCAGCCACTCACCCGACCTAGGCAGTTGAAGTCAGTGGAATCATAGAGCTAATGTTAGTTGGTCGTTTCTCGCCTGCTTACAAGAGGTTTTCATGCCCCCAGGTATAGTGAAAAATTCCCAGGTTACCAAGAAAATTCCATCCGTGTAGCAGATAGAATGCTTCCTTGGCGATGTCTATCAAAATAGACAAAGGGGAGTGGCGTAGAGATACTCCACTCACATAACTTTAACGAAGGTATCTTATTCCAGCCTGATCCCATTTTCCTGTAAGGATGGGTTTGTCAGACTAGTCATATATCCCTCACAGAAACCTACTCTATACCCAAGGTTTTCCTGCCAAAACAGACCAGGGTGCATGCCCACTGGGTTTCAGTCTCATCCTCGTGAATCACTCGCGCTCATCAGGTGGATGGACTGGAGATCGATGAGACATTTCTTACATGAAAATA
Organism: Pinus taeda; assembly: GCA_000404065.3. Classification (NCBI taxonomy): domain Eukaryota; kingdom Viridiplantae; phylum Streptophyta; class Pinopsida; order Pinales; family Pinaceae; genus Pinus; species Pinus taeda. Next base: position 54,573 of record APFE031288010.1, on the reverse strand, counting down.
CCATTTAGGGATGAAATTTGACTATTTGTGATGTGTGAACCGGGGAATGACATTTGGTCCACGAGCTTGACCTTTCTGCCTTCGTGCGGAAAACACATTACTCTAAAGAGTGAGGAGACGATGGCTCCCATGTAATAAATATAGTTGCGTACAGAGTATATTATAATCCAAGGGTCCTTGAACTACCATCACGTTCATGTGAAAGGTTTTCCTTCTCAAATTAATGGGCACATTTGGAAGGATCCCTAAAGGTCGACTGGTTCCTTTGTCGAAGCGTGTCAGATTTCTAATTTCAGACAAAAGCGATGGTGAACCAAGCGCTTTCTAAGTAGTTGAGGAAAGGATACTCATAGAAGCCCCTTCATCAATGATGGTACCAACCATAACCATTCTGTAAGCCTGTACAATGATTCTGAATGGTACACTAGCTGGTAAACGGGGTCTGCCTAGTAGATTCCAGTCAAAGGAAACGACTAGGTTGCTTGGTGGTGGGACCGAATAGACGGACGGATATGACTCTGATGAACTTCCTTCCTACGACAAAGGAACGGGAGGACTACCCGCAAGTTCATCGGAGTCTGTGTTGATGAAAAGAATTTGAACTGTGTCATTCTCTTTCTCTTCAGTGACGATATCATTCAAAGATGAACACTCTGAAGGCAAGACCGGGTCAACTGTCGTATCGAACCTTTGACTTTCTTCTGGTATGGATTCAAAGGGTTCATTTTCAATGATAGATGCTTTGGCTGACCACAATGATGGGCCAACCGGGTTTTCAACCGGTGGAGGACTTGGCAAGAGTTTTTATATCCAGGAGGAAGTCGTAGCGGTGAAACCAGACGATCATCCAAAAATCTTTTAGCCTCGTCAAGGAAGGGACAACGGTGGATGATGTGATTGCCTTCACACAACTTACAAGGAAATTTGGGATTCTTTTTCTATCCATGTGCTTCACTTTCACTGGTTGATGGTGAGCATTCAACATGATCGCCAGAGGTTGACGCCACCAGATTGTGCAAACGAGGAGACCAGTCCCTTATGATCCGAGGGATGAAGGTACAATCTTGGTGATAGTGGTCTCCATTGCAAATGACACAAGGAGATTTAGGCTTCGATGGTGCGGTGTGAGGATTTTCACTAGAGGACGCTTGGTTGCAGCCTTTCAATTTTGTTTCCTTTTTATCTTTTTGCTTCTTCTTCTTCTCAGTTACTTGACTTTTAGCTTTATCGGCTTTATCAAGTGAAGAGGAAGGAGGAGAGGGAGAATCAAATGAAGCAGAAGGTTGGGATGCAGCTCTAGTGTCGTCTAGTTGCTGATTAGACTATTCAGGAATTATGGGATTATGAAAGACAGAGGTAGAGAACAGCCAGACATGCAAACCAATTTTCAATCCTCGAAGTGACAAAGTGGCCATATGGGGTGCACCAACATCTCCCCAAGAGGAGAAGGGACTAGGATTTCCTCCAAGGGAAAATCCTTGGTTGGTAGAGTCCATTTTCTCAACTTGAAGACCAACAGGGGAATTTGATGTTATTCTGATTTAAAATAAATTTTAGACTCTTTGACACAACTTGGTTTTTCAATTTTAAAGAGTCAAGAAAAAACAAAAGATGACTCTAGTCGCCTTCGATTTTTATTGAGCCTGAAGTGACAAGTGCTCATAGGACCTTTCCCTTTAAGTAGTCTGAAAAGGAGAAAAATGGACTTCTCTGGAGATCTAGGAAGAGAGGATTACCAAACCAATCACAAAACTGCATAATACTTTTTACGGTATAGAAGTCAATCTTCTCGAATGTTGTGTTCAGTGCATTGCGATCGATAGGGTGGCAGACACGACTTCCTAAGGATAAAGGATGCAGCCTATTGTGGTCTCCCAATATATACTCAACGGTACGTGGGAGAAAAATTCCGTACTGGCACTTGTTGTCTCAGAGTGGAGGAATCACCCAACCAACACTGAAAACAACAGTTACCAGGCTTTACGACACCGGAATACGTCTCTAGCATAGACCTCTAGATGTTGTGCGTTAAGTTCCAAAGCGTTGTTAGATTCATTGAATTTATTTTAAGTTCATCTTGCTTAACAATTTTCCTTTCAGGTTCACTGCGTGATGTGTATATAATTCCTAAAATGCAGTCTAAGATGATAAACAAACATTTAATCTTCTTTCAGCAATGAAAATCCTAGCTACTAAGGGAAGAAAGTCAAGAATCTTTTCTTCACAGGGCACATGCTAAATGCACAATCCTAAATCAAGCCAAGAAATCAAAATGAAAATGCACATGCATGTATTTGTTTTCAGCCTTCTTAATGTGTGAATGACGTTAAGAAAGCTATGTGCAAATCTGAATTACTTTTAAAGCGACAGTACTCAACAAAATTATTTTTCAAAATGAAGTGAAAACAAGAGAGACACTCTGCGATTCTGAAATGAAAATTGCTTTTCGACACTTTAAAACTACTAATTCAAATCCTATGCAATAGTAACTGTATAATCGACTATCAAGAACAATGGGATTGTTTTCTAAAACTGAAAATGACAGCTACGACACTTACAGATCTAGAGATGACAGTTCGACTACGCTACTTTTTTGCAAAAGAGAACTGAAAATGATGCACAATACATAAAAACATTTACAGTTCTTTGCACTAAGGAGGCGGAATAATGCAAGAGAAGGGGCTTTTCACAGAAGTACACTGACTACAGATAGAAAAACTCCTGAATAGGACTAAAAATAGTGAGAAAAAACCACAGTCTGAGTTTAAAGTTAACCCTCCCTGACCATCGCACTTGTTACACAGTGAAACTAGTATGCAGTGCACCTACTGCACTCCAGAAGTGCGATGCATACAGACTGCCTTGAAGGCAGGGTGCGATGGTACCAGTGCAAGACTTCAAACAAGTTTTCACTCACAGTTTGCAATCTATTTTAGGTGCTTTGGCCGAGTAAGTAAAGATCAGTGTATGTAAAACACAAGGGTGATCTAAAGAGGTTACTAGAGCCACCACTTAGGGCTATTAGATTGCTTGCAGATCTATTGTTTAATTCATAAACAAAACCCTGAGATAAACTAAAGCAGCGTTGGTCTACTTTGCATTTGTATAACAAATACAGTTCAAAGGCTAGCTGGCTTGACTTCAGGCTCCGTCTGTAAGTTTATAAAAGAAACAAGGATAGATAGGCTAACAAGTAATCTAGTCGCTCCCCAGTGGAGTCGCCATTTTGTTACCGGGAATAGTGTCCATTCGGATGCTGCTATTCCCACCAAGATGGGTGGCTATCTTTGAAACAAACAAGTAAAGTCTATTGTTGTTTTCTTTTATGGAAATAGACAAGAGGATAACCAAGAAGACCAACCTGAGTCTTGCGCTTGATTTCCTCTCCTTCTTGATAGAGCTTTGCTGCTTCTTCTTCATTTGCCCAACTTCAAAGAGAACCTGTGGAATCACAACAACATGCTACTATCGAAGAAACAAGGATCTATCTCTATAAATAACACAGGATCAGATGTATGTTAACCATATAAATGCATATATAAACAAGTACACAAGAATATGGAAGGAAACAAGAATAGCTTTATTAAGATGAAAAGTAGC